>LPNX010852654.1:333935-391673 GCA_001517045.1 Pseudotsuga menziesii | reverse complement strand
TAACATAATTTTTCAAAGTTCAAGTATAAACATACCATATTGTCAATTCACACTTCCTTGGATATTTGATATATTGCTAATGTTATTTCATGCTTATATGTTATTGGTATTTATGTGACGTATTGTAATTCATAATAGCTCAATATTGCAAGCACCTCAACTATATTTGGGAACATTTATCAGTGGGTAGAAGACGTGTTCCGACGTCTATAAATAACAAGGATTTGTCTTTATGCATTTAAATCTACGGTTGGGATATACCATTATTAACTATGAATACAATAGGTTCTTAAGTGCATGTTGTTCCATTTATTGGTGCAATGTTGGCCACCATTGTAACTCCCTTTAATACCTACCTTCGACTAGTATTGCATTAGATAGGACTTGAGCACGAATTTACTTCCACATACCTTGAGTATATCGATAGTCCCCCTTGGTATCCTGAAGCCAACCTTCATCCATCTTATTATTGTAGTGCATCGAAAACAACATTCATGAAGATTACTCTTCGTGTACCTCATATGTATATCAAAGAGCTACAGTAGCATGACACTCCCTTGATTACTTGAATCATTTCATTTTGGGGATTACTGTTCATGTGTTTATGAGTTATAATTCAATGTATTGTCATGTCTTTTTCATGGTAACTTGTAACATCTATATCATTTTGTTGGCTTGTATTGCTTATTGACTAGAAAGATGTGGTATCTAAATTTACAATAGCAACTATTATTAAACATCTTTTAGCCTAGATTGTGTCATGTTCTCGACTCTTAATTTAGCTAGGACACACCTTCATCCCAAAAGCGCAACTCGATAAATACTAGAGACAAATAACATTTGTTGGTTGATATCAAGGAAAATCCAGTTAATGTCTCTCCCTTGGTTAGTCTAGGTCTACTTCCCTGTAGGTCTAGGAAGCCTAAAAGAGGGGTTTCTCTTTGGTAGTGACACGTTGGGAGAGAAATCCCATAGTTGTGCCATGTTAGTGGCTGATTTTCCTTTCTAATAAGGAGGCTGCTAGGTTGTGAATAAACAATCCACATACCATCTATGACTAGACACAATGTTGGAAGATAAACAAGAGACCTTGGAGAAGGTGGTCTCAAGTTGGGATGCTAACTCCGCCACTCCAGCTACAATCTTTACACTCTTGCAACTTGTCTTTGCTGCCCTTCTTTAGAGATTGGCTAGCATAATGTCCCTGTTAGCACTAAGATCTACTTGGTCTAGGAGAGTATCACTGAAAAGAATGCATAAATGCTATAGTTGATGGATGCTTATGAAGAATGGATTTCATGATATATACCAGCTGCACGAGTGATTTTTCTAGATGTGATACCATCATTGGTTAATATCAATGTTTCAAATGAAAAGAAATTCACAATCTATGGTGACTTTCATGGCCAACATTATGGCCTTTTGGAACATCTATGAGTTTAATGGACTTTCTTTAGAGAACCTTCCTTATCTTTTTAATGGCAATTTTGTTGATCGTGGATCGCGTTTAATTGAAGTCATACTTGTACTATTTGCATTCAAATACCCTGTCTAAAAGTACACACCAGAACGCCAAAAGGAGGACTTACATCCAAATAATAAAAGGCTGAGCTCAAGCATGACCATCCAATGAGAAGAAGAGCAGTGCTTATCATTTGACTCAAGCTGGATTTGAACAAAATAAACAAAGAGTAATTAGTCTTCCTATTAAAAAGCTCTGGATCGTGGAGAGTTTTTTCTGGGTGTCATCGAATGAATGGACCTGCAAAACCTGAGGTGAGGTGATTTAAGTTCAAACCTTAGCCATTGCAAGTTAATGTTATATTCAAACTCCAAGTAGCATCACAAGTCCTAGTGTAAAGGCACCAAGTAAGAGTCCACAGGATAAATTTCGTGGAATAATTCTTGTAAGCCGTTGTTCCATGTGGTTTTGAGCAAATACAAGTTGTGCCACACATTTATTGAGCTCTGAAAGGAAACCTGGAATACATATTAGAAAGATTATTTTGATTGGAAGGGATACAAGTTGAAATTGATCACAACCAGTTTCATAATTTTTCTAAGTCTCGACCAAATATTACAATCAACAACCAAGTATAATAGCATGTGCCCGAGTTTAAGTGTCAAAGTCTGATGTGTTTCAACAAATGCTATATGGAAAAATGTACAGCATGGAGATCTTTTATAATTAGGCATTCTGGCCTGTCATGACATGTAAAAGCAGATTTGAATCAAAAGGAGGTGATAGAGTATTTGGCCACTACAGAATTCAAGACATTAATCCAACATTCGATGAAGATTATAAGCAACTTCATAGTTTTAAAAAAGGAAAATCCTATTTCAGATTTCCAGGGAAATTGATTATGCATCCGGAGTCTAAGGCAGAGGATCAACAATCAGTTAAGCTTTTCCAGATTTAAAGGAGATATATTAGTAATCAAACAGTTCATCCATCAGTGTAGCAAATAGATCTACATTATCTAACAATCAATTATAGATCCACGATCTCAGCAAGTTGTTCCAGATTTTTGGATAAAATATCAGCAATCGAAGGCTCAAATGGAGCATTTCCAGGTCAACAAATCAAACAGAGAATTAGCTATCAAAGAACATTTCTATATTTCCATGATAACAAATGCACAGGTGGCAGCAGGGAAGGGAATTGGACACCTGAGAGGTCAATTCCAGATTTGAAAGCATAAAACTCCATCATTACAGATTTCTTGCAACTAGTTCGAAATTTATAGATAGATTTTGTTTCCAAAAAGTTAGCAATAGTTGGTCGATGTAATTCTATATAAAATCAATCCTTTGTAATGTAAAGGGGGGAGTTTTCCAGCCGAGGGGCTGTGTGTGATTGTAAGGGTTGAGTTACCAGTCTAAAACTTCTTTTATGTGCCTGTCAATGTAGTTTGAGAGTGGTATGGAGGATGCAAATATTATATGAGCCATTTTGATTTATCATTAATACAAATACGATTCAATGTCTTTGATATATTTCTGTGATGATTTTTATGAAGGATAGTGTTTCTCTCTCTAGTTTCTCATTGCACATGTATGTATTTGTGTCTCCTTTTACACAGAATGTTTTTCTGTTTAAAGGCATTTATTATTTGGACATGTAATCAACTGTCTGTGGTTCTATAGCTAATTCCCAAACTGGCTCATGTATGTCTACTGTCTGTAGGCTTATACTTGTACATCATCTGTGTTTACTTTCTCTCTTATATACTTATGGGTCTGTGTTTTAGGCTTAATCATTTATCCATCCTTTCATTTCCCTTTCTATTATTACACCATTAATCCCATCAATCAATCAGCATTTGCCTATTGAGCATTAAGATGTGTTACTCTTGGCTCTCTTGCAGTCAAGACTTAACTTTAGCACAAACAGTCCCTTTTGGTGACACTTAAAACATTATACATTACTCAAATCCTTTTTAACTTTCTTGATTCTTCCTTTTTACCCTTCTTGTGTCCTTTTTTGTTTCCCTTCCTCATCCTCTTGATGAGGACTAGGTCTTCTACTTCTCTTTTCTTTGTTAAACAAGATCCTAACCTCATCACTTCCTACACAAAGTCATCCCAAAGCTTATCAATTGTAGGTAAATTCCCACAAGCACAAACACTTTGGACAAAGGGTTTCTAAGATGAAGCAAGCCCATTAAGGCAATGGGCACCAACTCTTCATCCTCCACTTGTGTCCCTATGGCAGCCCACTGATCTCCCAACAAAATGATCTTGGGCAACTAGCTAACCATTATATTGGTGTCACTCATGTAGATGGATAAGCTTGTTTCTCAAGAGCATCTTTATCATAGAGACACTCACACTGGTATAATGCAACCAAAGCATCATGCATCTTCTCATTGATCCAATGTGAGTGATCAAATTATCCTTTATTTGTTGATGTTAATGTAACATCGAAAATTATCCACTAGAAAAAGTAGAAAGCAACGAAGAGAACATCTGCCCCAATGAAAGGGGTAAATTGACACTAGAAGACAAAATGACAAGTTGGCTTGGAAGATAAATAAAAGATAAAATAAAGAATAAATAAAAGTGCAAGCCGACCTAATTGTGGAAACTTCTAGTGAAAAGAAAAGTATAAATAATGTGCTTCCACACTTCATTTTGAACATACACAACACACATCTCTCTCTCAAGTGGTGCGCACTTCTGAAGGACAAGTGAAGATCAAGTGAAGCAAATTTTGGGGTTATCTTATTATCTTATCTCTCTCGGGGTTCTTTTGGAAGAAGAGCACATTCTTGTGCTAAGGCTTAATCTTCATGATTGGTTTTGTTCTTGGATTGGATTGATTGTTTCTTCTGAGAAAAGTTTGTTGGGTTTTCTCTCGTTTGGGTTTCCCAGGGTAAAATCTTTGTGTCTCTTGTGCATGACTATCTTTCAACGATCCTTGTTTTTACTTACATTGAAAATGAAATAATGCTATGATTGTGGGATGAAATAAATAATGAAATTATACTGCTAAAGTTATGAAAATCTAACATGGTATCAGAGCAATTTGGAATAGATGGCATTGCCAGAGACTGTTACTGCCTTAATCGGGAAACTAGGGCATCCGAGGTTGAACCCTTCTCTCCATAGACCAACTTGAAAAGAGCACTTGTGCAACTCACCCTAGGAGGGCACATCTTTCTGTGGAGGAAACATTCAATTTGGCGAACTTTCAGTTTTGACCTAAATTTTGCCAAGGTCAAGAACTAGAGCTCCATGTTTTAAATCCTTTTGACCACTTATTAGTTTTGACCCTAACATTCTCCAACTCTCCTTAGGAGGGCACACCTATTTGTGGAAGCATATTTCAAATCTGAGAATTTTCATTTTTGACCTAATTTTTGTCTGAATTGGGAAACTAGGGTTTCAGTTTTTGAGATGTTCTAACCATAGATTTGGGAGAAAAGGAGGTCCATTCAACTCACCCTAGGAGGGTGCATTCATCTGTGGAATCAGATTTCTAAAGTTCCAAACTTCAATTTTGACCTACCTCCTGCTAGGGTCTCTGTAGCGAATTTCAGATCTCAGTTTTTCAGTCTCCAATCAAGATGACATGCATAAAAGTTGAAGATAGGCTTGATGGAGCTTCAAACTTTCATCGTGGAAATCCAAGATACTCATTGTCCTAGAAGAAAATGATCTTCTAAACCTTGTTGAAGGAGTACCAGAACCAGAAGAAGTAGGAAAGTCTCAATGGAAGAAGAATGATGTCAAGGCAAGAAGTATTCTAATAGATTTGATTAAGGATCATTTGATTCCCCAAATCTCTCAAAAGAAGACAACCAGGCCATGTTTGATACCTTGAAGAAGTTATTTGAAAATACAAATGTCAATAGAGCTCTTGTTACACATACTGAGAAGGGAAGAGGAAAAGGAAAGAAAGCGTTGGTAGAAAAGATAAAAGAGAAAGATCAAGTTCTATTCCAAAACAAAAGAAGAAGAAGGATCCTTCACACATTCTATGCTACAATTGTAGAAAGTATGGCCACTATGCAAAACAATGTACCCCAAAGAAGAGAAAGCAGCATGCCTCTTCCTCTGATGTTGATGAAGATACTCCATAGAAGAAGTATAGAAATGATGATCCTAAGGAAAGTACAAAAGATTGTAGAAAGGAGCACGTCTTCTAGTACAGTGTACACTCTATGTGTGTACCAATGATTGCATTATCTAGACGATGTGATTGTCATTAGTGATGTATGAAGATCCAAGTTGCAGTTTCTTCAATGGGCTTCTGATAAGAAAGAAGATAAAGATCAAAGGAATTTTGTGATTTCTGCAAGGAGGTAGAGATTTATAGGGAGCACACAAAACAATAAAAGATAAGCATCTGTATTTGCTCTTGTAAATCAGATCTAAATGCTTTTGACATATTTTAACTACAGTTGTATGCAAATCTATATTCCTAGAATCAGGAAGTATGTTATAGTGTAGCATGATGAGCATATGATATATTTTCTTTTATTGACGAGAAATAAGCTCATGTAGTGCATGTTATGATTGAGTAAGTGGCCTATAGTGCTGCAATACATTCCATGAATATGGATGGATGTTGTGCTAAAGCATTGGTTAAGATGCTTACATAACTGTGTGAACTATTTCTATTGCATTGAAATGTTATATGATTGAATCTCATGATCATATAATATTGCTAACCATCTGACTGAATTTGACTTATAGGGAAAGATCTACAAGACGAAGGACAAATGATGGATATGTAGATCTTGTTGATGTTCAATGTTCGAGAGAGAGTAGGATGCTCTAAAGCGAGAAGCTTATAGGAGCATGGCTCTCAGCTCAGGCTCCAGAGTAGGTAGCAGGATGACTTATGTGACAGAGGGAGCAACTAAAATGGATGTGATGAATAAGTGATGACTCTTAAGTAGTGACAACAAATATATGTGGATTCAGTCATATGTGGACCCATGACCCACAGGTCCAGAGGATCTCATACAGAGATTGATGCTTGAAAGTAGGAGGCTTCAACGAATATCGGTCTCTCTACTACAAATGTTCATTCTTTCAATGATTACAAGGAACAATTGGTTTCTGATTGGAGTCATGGCATATTCTAGAAGTGGTTACCGCATTACTTGTGCCAAACAGGAGTGTTCTCTATTTTAGTCCTAGGGTACGAGAGATTCAAGATCAAGCATGCTGCAGATGGCAGCATCATAGCTTGAGGCTTCTCTTAGAAAGAAGGAATGGATTATGTTGAGACATTTGCTCCAGGGGACGAGAATCTGATCGTCAGGTGCAAGAGGGAGTTGACTCGTGAATTTAAGATGAAAGACCTAGGGTTGATGCATTATCTCTTGGGTTTAGATGTGTGGTAGGGACCAGATGAGTTCTTCCTTGGATAAGGGAAGTATACCATTGAGATCTTGCACATATATGGTATGATGGATTGTAAGTCCATGGCTACACCCATGGAAGCAAATTCAAAAAAGTTACATCATTCTGCCATATATTCATATTTAGTGGATCTTACCATGTACCTCCAGCTGATTGGTTCCTTATTGTACCTAGTTAATACCAGGATATATATTTGTTATGCAGTGAACACGTTCAAGCCAAGACAAGTACATTGCGCATCAACTAAGCATTTGTTGGGATATCTTTGCAGTACAGTTGGCTATGGATTGAGATATACCTTAGGTGATGGAGTGAAGCTAGTGGGATTCATAGATTTAGATTGGGCTAGGAGTGTAGTTGATAGAAAGAGCACCTCTGGTTGTTGTTTTAGATTGGGATCAACTAAGGTTTCTTGGTTTAGCAAGAAACAAACTTCTATGGCACTAAGTACAGCCAAGGCAGAGCAAATTGCGGCTAGTAAGGAAGCAATATGGCTTCAGAAGGTGCTAGCATATTTGTATGGTCATGAGCTTGATGTGACAGTTATATTTTGCAACAACCAGAGTTGTGTAAAGCTCTTAGAGAATCCTATGTTCCATGACAAGACCAAACATATTGAGATTAGATATCACTACATCAAAGACATTGTTCAAAAGGGAGCAATAAAGCTCCAATATATCTCCACAAACGAGCTGGTTGCACATATCCTTCCTAGCCTTTGTCCATAGTGAAGTTTGCATACCTTCATGAAAGACTTGGGGTGGTGGATATTCCCTTCCTTAGAAAGGGAGATTGATGACTAGTATTGTTGTTGATGAGGCACAAGTCGAGACTTGTGCCTGACTCCTTTGAGGAGTGTATCCCTTGGAGGAATGGTTCATATGAGGAACGTTCTCCAGTGTGGAGAGGACTCCTCTGAGGAGTGTACCCCTGTGAAGGATGGTTCTGGTGAGGAAGGTTCTCTAGTGTGGAGAGGACTCCATTATGGAGTAGATCCTGGTGTGGGGTGATTGCTATGAGGGATGTTCTCCTATGAGGAGAGTGCTCTGTTGTGGAGTGTGTGGGCCCAGAGGGGTGGACTAGTTGTAGTCATCACAACCTTCCAGTTGTAATGATTGGTAAATTGGAAGAAGAGTCTTCCTCGGGAATGCAACTTCCTTTCAATCTGAGATTGATAAAGTGTTAATTTTTCCTAAGCAACATCGAGAGCCATTTTTGGGGAGAATGGAGGCACTTGGTTAGTTACCAAGAAATTGACTCAGCTTGGGACTGGGGGACTCAACCTAGGGTTGAGAGCCATTCTCTTAATGGAGGCACTTGGTCAGTTACTAAGAAATTGATCCAGTTTGGGACTGGGGGACTCAACCTAGCGCCGAGGGCCATTCATTGAATGGAGGCACCTGGTCATTTATCAGGAATTTGACCTAGTCCGAGACTAAGGACTCAGCGTGGAGCTGAGGGCCATTATCTGGGAGAATGGAGGTGCTTGGTCAGTTACCAAGTATTTGACATTGAATCATCTGATGCAGCCTAGGGCTGAGGCACCTGGTCAGTTACCAGGTCATCACCATACGCCCTAGACTGGGTCTAGGCAAGTGATGCACTCCTCTTTTTGATTTATGGGCTATGAGACCTTCTCCAAGGACTAGCTTCCCTAGGTTGAGAGACCTAGCACCTGATCTTGGTGGCAACGAGGAGATCAAGATAAAGCATTAATAATTCTCCTTATTTATGAAGATGTACTTTGAGTGGGCATGAATGAACCAAGAGCACCCTTGTTGTGGTCACAAAAATACTTGGAGGTCCATGTAACCCTAGTCTTGGTCCATGAGTGGCACAAGTCAAACACCAAAAAGACCTTTGAAGCACAAAACATTAAAATTCAAAGGGTCAAAGATGAAAAAGAAATTAATCCCTAATGTCAACTCTTAATTATGTGGGACCAACTTAAATGTTTGATGGACAATAAATAGATAACATTTGCAAATCATTTGAACATACAAAATACTTGACTGCTCCTACACTCATTGACTGAGGTCTTTATCATTATCGCAGTTGAGGTTGACTGAGGTAATTTCGGCGACTAGTGTGTTTCCTTCTTGCTTCAACATTTGCAGCTCTTAAGCTTGCCTGGGGTTTCTTTCTTCTTTCTACAGTCTCGATGGTGAAGAGTGAAGTCTGTGGTGGTCACGACTAGCAGTAGCAGGTTGTTACAACTCATGATAGGGCTTGTTGGTAATCACAGTTAGGAGTCAGCAGGCTCACGGTGACAAGGGCAGCAGCAACAACAGTTAGCAAGTCTCGGTGGTGGTTACACTTGACAGCAACAACAATTGATGAACCTCGATGGTCTATGGCAACAGCAACACCCTCAGTGGTGGTCTAGGGCAGCAGAACATCCTCGTTGGTGGTCCAAGGCAGCGACAACAGCCTTGGTGGTGGTCATGGCTAGCAAAAACAGGATACTACAGCCTTTGGTGGGAACGGTTAGCAACAAAGAGGCTGCAGCCTACTACAATAGGTTCGGTGGTGACTAGGGCAGCAACAATAGGTGGTTAGGGTTAGCAAGAGGAGGCTACTATAGGACTTAGCAGCAATCCACATTCCATGTAATAGGATAGCAACATAAGCCTGCTAGGGATTCTTTGGATTTGGGAATTTTTTCATACATCCATCTCAGAATTTTGAGAACAAATTTTCTTTTTTCATGTACAAACTCAGTCATCTCATTTAGAGGATGAATTACTAATGCTTTGGGGTTTTTGTCCTTAAAAGGTTTCCCCGTGAAAAATCGTGTGTTCAATGGTGTGATGCTTGATTGACTACTGTATTTATCTTACTGTTGTTAATATCTCAAGTCCTATCTCTAATATAGTCTGCAATTTTTGAAAATATCATACACATGTTAAAATTCAACATAAAGTGCTTGGAAGAAGTGTCTTCTTAGGAAGTCTAGCTTCCTTTCGATTTGAGATCGATAAAGTGCTTATAAGAAGTGTCTTCTTGGGGAGTATAGCCTCCTTTCGATTTGAGATCAATAAAGTGCTTGGAAGAGGTGTCCTCCCGGGGAGTGTAGCCTCCTTTCGATTTGAGATCGATAAAGTGCCTGGAAGAGGTGTCTTCCTAGGGAGTGTAGGCTTCTCTCGATTTGAGATCGATAAAGTGCTTGGAAGAGGTGTTTTCGTGGGGTGTGTAGGCTCGTTTCGATTTGAGATCGATAAAGTGCTTGGAAGAAGTGTCTTCCTGGGGATTGTGGCCTCCCTTCAGTTTTAGATTGATAAAGTGCACGAGGAAGTAATCATCTTTGGTCTAGGATGACCAAGCTAATCAAGCGGATCAGATATTATCATTGGAAAGATGATGTGGTTCTAGTTGGAATAGTTGTTCTAGTTAGATGGACTTGATTATAAGAGACCTCTCTTATGATGATGAGATGTTCAAATCAAGACGTGATGCTCAAATGATGTTCAGATGATGTTCTTACATGATGATGCCTCCCTGGCTGAGAGGGAGTGTTGATGTTTTCATGAGTTCCAACATCGGGCAAACATTCTGTAGATCATTCTCTTATAGGTTCGTGACCTGCAGAGAGAATGACCCCTTCGTAGCCCTAATTAGTCATGTGGACTAATTAGTAGAGGGCTCATATGTTCAACCTAGTCCAATCGTGTGGACTGGAGTGATGGTAGGCTAAAGGTCACATTGCATACTTAGTGTGTGAATGTGCCCTTTAGTAGGAGTGATCTATTCTTTATAGACTGACATGACTTGTTTATGTTACAAGGAGATTTTATCTTCTTGTATATTAGACAAAGTCTAATCTAATGTTGAAGTTGACAGTTGGCTCTAAGAAGTGTCTGAGACTTCTTAGAGTATGGTCAAATCAGCATTAGAGCTCTGGGGTAAGAATATGACCACATGTGATGAGACATCAACAAGGAGAACTTTTCTATGACAAAGAAATATCCAAAGAAGTCAAGACAATCCATTGCAGAAGTCCTAAAGAACGTTGAAGGAAAACTTCCAAAAGACAAACAGTGTTGAAGAAGAATATCTTCCTTGCTAAGAGGGTTTGTTGATGTTAATGTAGCATCGGAAAATATTCTTAAGAAGTCCCCGAGAAAGTAGAAAGCAATGAAGAGAACATCCACCCAAATGAAAGGGGTAAATTGACCCTAGAAGACAAAATGACAAGTCGGCTTGGACAAATAAAATAAAGAATAAATAAAAGTACAGGCCAACCTAATTGTGGAAACTTCTAGTGAAAAGAAGAATATAAATAAATTGCTTCCACACTTCATTTTGAACATACACAACAAACATCTCTCTCAAGTGGTGCACACTTCTCAAGGAGGACAAGTGAAAAGCAAGTGAAGCAAATTTTGGGGTTATCTTATTATCTTATCTCTCTCAGGGTTCTTGTGGAAGAAGAGCACATTCTTGTGCTAAGGCTTAATTTCCATGATTGGTATTGTTTTTGTATTGGATTGATTATTTCGTCTCAGAAAAGTTTGTTGGATTTTCTCCCGTTTGGGTTTTTCCCAAGGTAAAATCTTTGTGTCTCTTGTGCATGGCTATCTTTCAATGATCCTTGTTTTTACTTTCATTGAAAATGAAATAATGCTATGATTGTGGGATGGAAATCTAACATTATTGAATCAGGATCGATTCTCTTTGCCTTGGAATCCTTATTATTTTTGGCCAATAGTTTTGGATTGGTAGGTGCAACAATCTCTTTCTCAACATGCTCCTAAATCTCAATCTCGTCCAATAGCATTTCCAACTTGTGTTTCCAAGGTCTAAAATTGGAAGCACCTTCCAACTTGTCACATTCTCCAAGACCAAGAGTAGTCATCCATGCAAATCTAAAGCAACCTCAAAGAAAAATCAGCAACAGACAAGGTATTGCCCTTTTAAGGTTCAAGTGCTTCTTCCTGAGCACACTAGGGTTTCACACCCAACAACTTATAACAAGTCAAGCACCTCTCCTAGGTATAGAACAACTGAAATACCAAACTCTGTCTTCACCAAGAGAATGATCTCAATCAAATCAGAATTGATACATGTGGAACTTTTGAGAAAACATTGCTTAATGCAAATTCAGAAATTTCACTTCTACCTTGATGTCCCAGATCGATTTCATGTGAACATTCAGCCTTAGGGCTGAATCTGAAATATGAATCACAGCAGTATATATTTCACTTCTGTCCAACCAAATACATAAGGCAGCCCAAGAAAATAATCACTGAACAATTGTATTTAAAGGGAACTGTGTTTCAAATGCTTAGGGTACAATTCCTGACATATACAGTTCTGAAATCACCTAATTATAGCAGATTTATTACAATCATAAATCCATCCACTTAGCTTCTATATGTTTGTCAAATCACTCAAACAAAATCAGCAAGCTGTTCATGATAAATCAGTATACCAAACACCCCTAGAAATAGTCACTCACTGCGAGATTAGAAGCTGAAAATCAAATCTGTAAGTTCACAAAATTTGGACACAAAGCACACTTCATAATACATATTTACATAAGAATGAAGTTACAAGAACATGCTAACAGCTTATCACATACTGGTACAAGATAGTCTTTAAAGGTTATTACAAGCTAGGACTCTCCCATGCTCTTTAAACCTTAGCCAGGGCACCAACCATTAATAACAAACCCTAACTAGTAATACAAAGGCCTAGCAAGGCACCCCACCAAGCTATCTAGTGGCTAGCCACACCAAAGTTTTCACAACAAGCTAACATCAACACCAACAAGTCCACCCTTGATCTTTCACAAAGTTTGCCTCACACAAGCTCTCCAAGCAAAGTGCTCCAACTCTCCTCCAAGGTTTCTTTGCCACAAACCCTACTTCTTTCTCACTCAAGCACTTAAATGCTAGAACTTCAAGTTTCCTCTAGGTTTTTCCATCAGCAAACCCTAGCACCTTCCTCCCTTGCATAAACACAAGTAAAAAAGACTCAAGGCAAGTTCATCTTCAAGATACAAATGATCTAATGAACTTCCACATGCTCTAAGACAAGATGATACTAAATAAAGACTCTCTTCCTACTTTATATAAGATAGGTGTGGGAGGCCAACAATAGTAAAGTGGACAAGGTCCACAAACTATTGCCTCAATTGAACTAACTAATCACTAGCCAAGTCCACATGTGGAGTGCTCCAACTTTAAGATGACACATGTCAAGCCATCAAGCAAGGGTCCCAAGATGAATGCTCCACAAGACCAAGGTCCAATGCTCTCGTCCAAAGGTAGCCAAAGCTCCAACTACTACCTCCCAAGCTGCCATGTGTTCCTCCAAGTCCACCACATCTCCATGAATGCTCCTCAACCTATGCATCCTCAATTCAAGCACAACCTAATGTCCTCAAGTCAATCACAAGTATCCATGCAAGCAACCAAGTGACCCCATGCTACGTAGGGCCCTCCTAGATGCCCCAACGCTCCTTCTCTTATATAGGTTTACCTCATAACCAAGCAACCAAGCCCTCCAAGTGTACCTTAAGAAGAATGTCACCATGCCACATAGGATACCGACATCCTAATGAACTGCTCCATATAAGCATTAAGTCGGGGTCAAGCAATCCATGAGTAGGCTATCTCCAATGTGTGTGTCCACTAAGATATAACCAAGGGTAGGCATCACACCATACACTCCACATTACATGAAGCACCCCCAAGGATCGTGTAAACACTTTTGGAGTAACCCCAAAAGCTAACACCTAGTTAGGGCAATCAACGAATTAGAGTTCGGGCTACTCAGTTAGAGTTAGTGCTTACCCACTTAAGGTTAGTGCTTATACATCTAGGGTTGAAGCTTACTTTGGTTAGCCTTAAGCTAGTGGTAGTTTTGCATTTTGAAATTTGTAGGATTGGAAAAACAAATGTATGTATCCTATGGCACCTCATGCATCTGAGTATTTGAGATATATAAGTTTGTACTTAGTGTGATTGTCTAATTTAGTAACAAAATGGAATTAGTGCAACAAGAATATGAACATATTTCAATATTGATATGCATGTGAGCGTTGGGGAGTTTCTAAATATTAAGCTAGTATGAACTTATAGGCAAAGTTACATATATCGTGTTGGCAAATATATCGCCAAGAGTCCGGAATGTAACTTATCGACAACATCGACGAAAATATCGGAAAACCTTGTAAAATATGAACATGCAACATGTTGCTACATAAATATGAAAATACAACTAATATATAAGATGCATAAGATGTCAAATGGTGGAACGTGATCATATATTGATAATAAACTGAAAATACTGAATTATGTTCTTGGTAGAAAGATAGAAAATCACCTAAAATAATCAAAATAAATTTATCTCATAAGATGAATCATCATGACTCATGAGGCATCTAGATACTACATAGTACAATGATAAATAATATGAGTTATCAATCCCGTATACCCCTTTTATGGGAAAGGGGCACCAATCTTCCTCTGGAAGCAGTAGGTGGTCTTGTAGGTGCTCTGGATGAGCCTAGGGTGGAATTGGAAGCTCCAACTGCTCGAGCTATGGTGGAAGGTAATGGAGCTGAGGTAAAAGCCAATGTGAGTTGTCTCCTCCCATAACTACATATCATCAAAATCATTGCCTATATCAAGATCCTATTCATTGATAGCACCCTATGCCCCCCTCCTCTAGACTCTTGTCCTTACGTCTGCCTCGAATCTCGAAGTTGATCCTCCAAGGACATTATTCAGCAAACTCAACACACTACAATTTTGATGAAAATTTCCTACTCCAATCGTTAAAATAAGGTAGAAAAGGATTCCCATGCTTAATAGGCGATTTTGTTTGAGTGAAGGGTACATTTTTATTAAGGTCATGATAGGGGAGTTCAATAATCAACACCACCAACATCAAGGTACATAGAGTGGTTGATATGCTTGATTAAATGCCAGTCTCATACCCTCATACATGATGGAATCCACAGGAAATGTTGCAATCCTGAAATCTTGAAAACTATTAAGTCTGTTGAATTCTGAATTAGATATAAAATTCTATTTTTTGTATATGAAGTCCAATGAGGTTGGAACAACTTTCAAACATCCCGAAACAATTAATGGTAATATTAAAGACTACTTTAAGAATTTAATATTACCATTTATTACGTTAAGAATTTAATATGTCTGGTTCTAATAACACTGCCCAAAACTTAGCCCACAGTTTTATTTCCCAAATTTCATGAATAATTTTTAGAAGGGAAATATTTTCCAAAATATCTCGATATATTGCCAATATATCGCGATACATTCAATATATCGCGATATATTCAAAATTTCGTATATGTCACGATTTTTAGCAATGATATATCGCCAGGGGGAATGACTCGTGATATATCGCGAATATATGTAACTATGCTTATAAGTGCTTCTATGGTCTGCTATGAAGTTGGTAGTTTTGGTGTATACCATGCTCTCTCACGCGATCTTCCTTCCTCCCTTGACAGGATCTTGAGCATCCTGAGCTATTTAAGTTGTCCAAACTTGGACAAACTCACTATGTATTCTGCATTTTTCCTTTTCTGCATTCCATATCATTGATATAGATATATACATATCTAGGAGACTATACTACTGCTTGTATCTTTTTTTATTTTTTCTTATTTTAGTTTTGGGATTTTCTTGGAGTTGCATTTGCACTCCCACATTATACTCACATTGGACATATACTTTAGACCCATTGACCTACTTTTGTGGTTGGACATCAATAAAATTATCTAGTTTAGCCCAACATTGGTTCTTTGGTTTGATCTTCTTAATATGATTTCCTTTTATTTTAATTTTTAAGCAGATTCTTTATCTTTGATTTGCTTTGAGTTGTATTAGAGTATTCTTTCAGACTAGCAAAATCACTATGTTGCAGGAAACTTCCCCCCCCCCTCCCACCCGTTTCCGTGTGGAAACTTGGAAACGCATACTGTACGGCTAGGAAAGACATTTCTGTCCATACAGACGCGTTTCCCGTGAGGTAAACTTGTTTCCTAAAAATAGTAACATGTTTCCGATACGGATGGCATTAGTACGACGTGTTTCTGGAAAAAAAATGCCCCTCAACACTTTAAAACAATTTTTTAAATACTTTAGTTCCGACTTGGTCCTCTCTCTTGCTGACTTGAATATTGAGGAACCTAGAAGTGGAATTGGCCTTCTTTCTTCCACGCTACATTCCACTGTTGAGCGTGCTAGTTCTATTTTTCAGGAGGGTTATGACAATGAGGGTGATGACTATTAGTCTTTACTCTTTAGTATTTACTAGTTTAGTAGTGTGAGCTTTTGTTTTATTTCCTTGTTCATTGTTCATAGTTTGATACATGTAGATGTAGCATTGTACTTGTAGCTTCATATATAAAGGCTGATTTTGGATATATATGTATTAATTTTATTTATAAATGTTGTTTTTGGATACTACTACTTGCATTATGTAATCACTTATGAGTAAAATGTGATGTTAAGTATTTATGATTTATGTTTTCACATTCAATTTTTTAAATGTCCTTGCTCATATATATATATATATATATATCACGTTTCACTGTTTCCAAAATTTTGGGGGGTCGCGTTTCCCCTGTTTCGTGCAACTTAGCAAAATCATGATTATAGACTGTTCCTTTGATGGTGTTTAAGCATGTATTCTCACCTTGGCAAGGTTGATTGGATGTTTTTATCCGTAAAAGTTAACACTCGAGGGAATGCCAAGGCTGTTGTGTAACGTTGTCCATAAATTTGGCTGATATGCATCTTAGTAAGCACTAGGGATATAAATTCTATGTAGTGGCTCGTGAAATGTTCTGGATTGCCGAGGCCCACTTGATTAGAGATTAATTTTGTAATTCCACATGCTTAGTTGACTTGGCATAGATGTTGCCACTGTTGATTACTTACAAGATCTGCTGGAATTAATGACAGGTTTCTCTGAGTAACTTTTGTCAGAGCGGTATCTTAATCTAGCACCATTGGCATATGCTAGTACAAACTTTTTTTTCCAGGGAAAAAACTTTATTCAATATTTCAAAGGTGGAATCAGAATATACAGCTTACTGCCTTTTGGGGCTCAGAAAAATAACAGTTTATTAAACTGTCATTTAGACTAATCTGACAGTTATTAATCTATCCTATGGCTTGTTTTTTTCCAGGCATCCAAGTCTCCTGGTTGGCAGCCTTTACAAAACATTCTGTCTTCAAACAGCCCAGAGGCTACAACAATCTTCTTCATAACATCTAATGCCCCAAAAGTGAAAAAGACCATGTTGAAAAAAACCAACATTAAAACATCGCATTGACAACAACAGCAACATGATTTCCTTCTCTGAATTCTTGTTCATTAAAAGTTCCTTTCTGCAACATCCAAGCTTCCTTTGAGAGTGGATCAGCCATAGAATTGAACACTCTATAGACATGAGAAAAATAGAGTTTCATAACTTGTCTTGACCTGCAGAAACTGCATCATAAGAGGCTCCAGTAGCAGATTATTTATTCTGCATTTCAGGTTGGCCCAATTGACCATCAATTTCAAGTCACTAAATACTTGTAATTTTTTTAGTCCGTTGTCTTCTGTATCTTTAATAGAAGCCACATAGAAAATAGTTCAGCTCTATTTTTTGTACCGGACCCACTCTTAATTTTGGCTTAAAGTAATGTTGTTGATTCAAATATTAAATAGCACCAAACTCCACATAAACCTCATAAACCTGGGGCTCCATGACAGGCAGCATCAAAGAAACCCCAGGCCTGCTCACAGTCAATTTCAGGCTCTTGTTAAACTCTTGCTGGTTTTTCTATTACTGTTGGCATATGCCAGTGCACACCCTGTAAGTATAAACAATTATTTTGGGCTCCCCGAATTAATTCTTTACTTATATTGCCATGGAAAAGGTACTATAGTGTTGGGATAGGTCATTGGTAATAGTATATTGTGAATAGTGGAACTGGAAACCATAATGGGTAAGTGATATATGAGGCCAATACATAAAGACCTTAGAATGACACAACTCATAATGGAAAGTCAACAAAGTAAACATGGCTGAATGGAAAGATGATGCCATTGCTTCACAGGAAGCACTGACTTTTGTCTATAATCACAATTTTAAAAATAGGTTTTATGTACTCGCTAACCTATGTAATCTTTTGAGGTGATGGGCACTAAAAACTGCACCAAAATTGAATTACATTGTCCAGGTGTAGCATTCAGCGGTGGAAGTAAAACTACAACAGTCTTAATCTATGTAGCCAGGGTACCCATACCCGGGGATAGGGTACACGTACCTGTACCAGGTACTTGGGTACTCGTAAGGTACGTCTCCTGCCGTACCCTGTTGTACCCCAAACCGGGTCCACATACCTGAGATGCCGTTATGAAAAAAGGGGTACTTATAGGCGAAATGGTACACCGTACCTCGTGTTTGGGTACTTTGTACCCCATGTTTGGATACTCCAGGGGTACAACCGACTTGGTAAAATGTAATCCATGGGGGAAAATATAATGACCCCAACCCAATCTGAACTAATTTTATGCTAACCACATATGGAGTCTGGTTGATGACTTATGTCAAACACTGTTCAAATTTCACTGAATATTATCCAAATCTGGTAGACTGATTTTGCTTTGATTTACAATGAATGTTTTTATGGTTTTGTGTTCAGCACTCATGAAACCTAATTTGACTACCAAATGTGCACATAAGAAATATACAAATGTATTTAATACTGAGAGTAACACTCACATCAACGCAGGAATATATTTGTCAATTTGCAAATTTTTATTGCTTGTAACAGCAGTACAAATAGGTGTTTAAAATAAGATTTCAAGTGTACCTTCATGTTTGAGTTTTGATTGTCTGTTACAGCTGCCTGGTACAATGACTTGTTCATTTTATGTAACTTCAAGTCTTCCAATTGATATCAATTGAGTCTATGATTTATCAAATTTTCAATTTGAATGTTTATTGTTCAAATAATCATCGAATTTATAAGTATGAATCATGATTCATAATTTATGAAGAAACCTGAAATATGCATGTATGATGTGACTGTGACATATCTATAGTACCCCCGATGCACCCAAGTACCCCTTTTCAAAAAGTGGTGTCCCCATACCCGTCGCTGTACCCAAGTTTCCTGGCAACTTAGGTCTTAATCATTCAAGCTTAACACATGAATGTGGTTCTAAACTAACTTCAGCCTTGAATATGTCATTAAATCCATGCACACACAACTGAATATGCTGACAAATAACAAATTGTAGAACAATAACAAATAAACATGCATTCCATAACAAATTCAGATTACTTTATCTTTTTTAGAAATAATCCTTCAATTAGTGGCAAATGAAGGGTGTTCCTCCTAGTCTTAGGCCCTTTATCACACTTGGTCTTTCTATGATAGAGGCCACCCGCAAGTTGAGGCTATGAGTCCACAAGGGTGAAGTTCTTAGGTCTAGCTCTAAATCCTCTTGCTCAACCTATAACCTATAAAACTCTTAGGTGCAAGCAACTTCTCTACAATGATCACAATCAATTGAGACTCTTCCTGCTCAGCCTGCACAACATTAGGAATGATATCCCCTTCCTTGTAAACAGTCCCACAAACCATCCCAATTTTCTTCTAGTGCTCCAACACAGGCTAGCCAAGGAATCTCATTGGTAGGGCACTAGGGATTCTCAGTTGTAGGCAAATTTTTCCTCCCAACAATACACTAGTCATTATTAGAAATTTCCATTGGCAATAACATAGCTTCCATGGAAGTACAATGCTCAGTACTTAGAATAATTGTCCTCAGTTTTTTTCCTTCCTCCATCACAATTTGTGTATCTCAAAATGATGCTGCATGATTCATTCCAAACATTATATTTGCATGGTAATCACTGCCCATGTGGCCCTCATGAGGAGCCTATATTTCACCTTAAATCCCCAAGCTTAGGTTAATATAAAACAAGGCTAATTAAGTAATGTCTCATAAACATGGTTTGAAGGACTTCATGATATATAACTAGCTAAGGTGGCCAAGGGACCTAGTTTAAATGATTCACGAAGGTCCTCTCCTCTCATGCCCCTTTCACTTTCCTCACTTATGGAATCATGGCCCCCATCTCTTTTTAGTCTTTTCTCATTTGCATCCACTAGGGATTTTTATATTACAAGCAAAGTTTTTAAACTTGGAACTGTGAGTTAAACCGGTCAAGGATAAACTTGGCCCATAACGGAAGCAGCAATGAACTGGAGCAGTTTGATTTCAATGACTTAGACTATTGAAAAGTACATAAAATTTTACAATTTTAATGAAAAAATAAAACTTCCTCCAAAGACATTAGTCAACACCCTACAATTTTGATGAAACTTCATAATCCAAGCTTTAAAATAAGGTAGAGAAAGCTTCCCATGCTTAATAAGTGATTTTGCTTGATTGAAGGGTACGTTATTATTAACGCCACAAGTCATGAAAGAGGAGTTCAATCAACTTCTCCAATCAGGCATCAACACCACTGATATTAAGGTACATAGAGAGTTTGATGTGCTTGGTTAAATTCAAATCCCTTACCCTCATACATCATAGAATCCAGTGGAAATGTTGCAATCCTGAAAAATATCAAGTCTGTTGAATTTTAAATGGCATCTAAAATTCTACTTTGCATATCAAGTCCGATGAGGTTGGAAGCACCCTCTAACATCTTGAAAAAATTAAGGGTAATGTTAAAAATTAAGTAAAAGGATAGAAAATGAAAAATAAAGAGAATGTCACTTTTATTTTAAGAATTTAGTATTACCATTTAATGTTACTAACTTCAATGTCACTTGTATAAAACTTGTCATTTAAAAAAAATCGTATCTAGCCATGACGAGTGCACTTTGGTCCGATTTGGCTTACTCAGTTGAGTTAATGTAGAATCATTTGGTTTGAGGTTGGTTTGGTATCAAATCGACTGAGTCAAGGTTTGACTTGGTTGGTTCGACACCAAACTGATCGAATCAAGATTTGACTTGATAAGTACGATACCAAACCGACCTCCAAGTTGAGTTTTGTCTCGATTCAAGATCGCCAAGGATTAAATCGATCAACTCGATCGGTTTCAGTTTTGAGTTAGACAGTTTTTAATACTATGATTACAAGTCAATTTACATAAATACAATATCTTTGGTAATCCTAGAAATTTTCAATTTTGTAATGTAAGTATGTATATTCATAACACAGAAGTAAATATGCAATTTTAGTCCAATACTTATCTATATGAATATTTATCTGCTACATAAGGTTGCCACATATAAGAGTTTAGTTCACCGTCTTTTCCAACACACCCTCATATATCCCTTCTTTACAACAACTCACCCTTCTAGGCTTAGGCATCCCCTTCTATGCTAAACAATCCCTTGGGTGATGTATCTTGTCAAGGCTTTCCCATGCAAAGAGAGCACTAGCATAGGGTTCCAGTGTCATCACATTGGCATTCTTCTTGATATTTTTAGCTTACAATAGTAATTATTGGCTCATACTAGGTATATTCACCCCTCACCTTTGTCATCAACATAAATGTATAGATATTATGAGTCATCTTTCTATAGAGGCCATCTTTTGAAATAATTATTACATAAATCAGATTATAAATAATATAAGTTGCACATATACTTGGCTTTCAGTTTGTAGACAATAGTTCATGTCTTCGTTATGGCATGCTTTCAATGCCATATCCAAGACTTCTTTCTTTATAGAAACTTTGTTCTCCTAACATAGTTTTCATGTAGTCCATCAAAACATGATTACTTATATGCATACCCCCTTTATTGTGTTACCCCTCATATTGTATGAGGGTTACACTAGTGATTTTGATCACAAAAATCAAATTTGCAAGGTGATTCATTTGATCAATTGGGTCACATGTGGGATGTTCGTCTCCTTTGATTGATTCAATGCAAGGTTGTTGCTAGTCGTTGTTGAATGAGGTCTCTTCATGGTGTTTTGATGGATGACATAGCATGTTCCTAATGGCTAACATCTTGATGATAGTATACTCCTCTTCCTTGATAATGTTGGCATATCTGGGATGGTTTTGGCTTAGCATTATTGCTTTTGTTTAACAGTCGGTGCATCTCATGGAGTGGGATCACTTCAACTTAGGGTCACCCTAAGTTTTAAAGTGTTAATAGTTATGCCTTTGTGCGATTAAGAGGCTTTTCTATGGATTATAATGTTTATTATGATAAATCTTGCAAGGTTCTAAACATAAGTTTGATGTATTGGGAGGTCTTTAGTGTAAGTGGCCTAGGTATATTGGGGTTGCTTAGCACATATAACACCTTCTCATGACATATGTGGCACCCCTTGATGGAGTCCTGACCTTGTTAATGTATGATGGAGATGATTTGGGGTTTTTTAACCTTGGGTTTGTTGAGTTTTAGGGTAATCAAGGACAAGTGCTTTGGAAGCATTTGAGGAAATTTGGATGAAAATGGGTCTTTCAACCCTAATTCAAATTCCATGTCATAATGTATTAGCCAATCAAATTGCTTTAAAATTCAAAAACTGTATATATCTCAAACAATTTTTTTATCAAATAATTTGGGGATAGGTATAATTTTCTAATAACATAATTTGTCTACCTTCTTCCCAAGATGCCTGAAATTATCTTGGATATTGATAATGAAATCAATATGCAAATAGGTTTTAAGTAAAATGTGCCCCATATATAATGTATAATAGTAATAATAATTAATGTAAAACTGATAAATAATAATATTATGCACTGTGAAAAGTTAGGTAAATAACTTTGACTAATATCATAACTGATATATTATACATAATAATATTATATTATGATAAATATTTTATAATAACCTTCAAAATTGGGTCCAATAACTTTTAAATAATACACATCCATCTTTTATATTAATAACCATTAAAAAGTTGGATTCAATAACTTTTAACTAATATACTTATCCATATTTTAGGTAATAATGACCAATATATAATATATTAACTAATATATTATAATATTATATTATGATTAATATTTTATTTTAACCCTAAAAAATTGGGTCTAATAATTCTTAACTAATATTAATATATAATAGGAACGCTTAACTGATATTAATATATAATTAATGTAACCCGGATGCAGGTGCCATCCAACCTGACTGACAACGCATTGCGCCTCGGTCTAGGAGCTGGTAGCGTGGCACCACGCATGTTGGTAGCATTAATACTCCTCCACAACCCTTTAGCTATGCTGCGTGGGTGGGTGAAGCTGTCTCATCCCATGCTGGCGACGCTCAAACCTAATCCATCGGCATTCAACCTGGTTTTAATGGCGTTTAGTCTTTACCGTGTGGGTCTTTTTCGGGTCCAGAGAGCACGAGATAAGAAGGTGGCCATGGAAGGTGGCGGCATTATCCATTTGCACCATGTTGTGTATGTTTTCTTTTGGTTTTGTGTCCACATTGTCACCTCCACTCTACACGGTCAGTTTGTTCTGCAACTCATTTTGTTGCTGCTAGTTTCGTGGCTTCACAACCACCACCAAGCTTTGGTCTTTGGGATGTCCAGGCAAAGAGGGACCCCTCGCAGGGGGAGCAGTGGTCGTGGCAAGTCGCAACGGAGTCTGAGTGTTATGTCGTGTTAGTTTTTCTTAAGATCTGATTAGATTATCTAAGATCTTTATCTGAAAGAATAACAACTACAACAAAACACATAAGATATAAAAGATACACAAGACACAAATATTTTCATTGGGGAAACCATAAAGGAGAAAACCTCGCAAACTTCTTCAGAATAATAAGATGATCAAAAGCAGTAATAAGAAATGTTGAACAACTATCTCTCTCTCCTCCTTTGGTTGTCTCTCTCTCTCTCTCTCTCATGCACCTTAGAGAGAGTGTGAAGTGTATGTAAATGAGGGAGAGCGCCTCCCTATTTATACCCTTTCAAGTCATTGACCAAATATAACATTTGAGCCTACATGTCATATCACATGGGGCCCACTTCTCCTAGAGAGATTACAAGTGCATATTACATGATGTTACATTGGGGACTATTGCCCCGACTTACAACGAAGGTTGTACCTCAAGTTCTAAACACAATTTGGACATCCCGTAAAGGGGTAACACACATCCCCAATGGGGGTACAACAACATACAATGGTAATATACATCAGAATATCTTCTGAAGTTACAAATACATCAACACTCCCTCTTAACTAGGAAGGTATTTTCTCTCTACACAGACATCAACACATTTGGTCAGGTCTTCATCGTATCGTCATCATCATGGAGTCATAGAGTCTTCATCATAGCTGCTGCCATCATCTTCTTATAATTTGATCATCGTACCATACTATTTGTCATCAAAAGTTTCTACAATGCCAGCCCTTTTTCATGTTGGATGTCGTCCTGGCGTTCATGTAGGTCTTCAAATCATCAAGTAGGTATAGCTTAGGACTTATTGCCTTGCAAAACCCGAAGGATCTCCCAGGACTGATTATATGCCTTCACAAAACCTGAAGGAGCATCCCAGGATTGATTATATGCCTCTACAAAACCTAAAGGATATCCCAGGACTGATTATATGCCTTTGTAAAACCTGAAGGAGCATCCCAAGACTGATTATATGCCTATGCAAAACCTGCAGGATCCTACTATTACATCATCATCTTCATATCATCTCATCGTCACACAGAGCACAACCCAGATACACATAACACAACACTTACATCCACTGGCATGGGAGGACAAACCTACCACCATCCGGAAAAAGGCTCAGCAATTACATCAACGACCATGGGAGGACTAACCTACCACCATGTCGGAAAAACTTCAGCATCAACGACCATGGGAGGACTAACCTACCACCATGTCGGAAAAACTTCAGCATCAACGACCATGGGAGGACTAACCTACCATCATGTCAGAAAAAACTCGGCAATTACATCAACGACCATGGGAGGACCAACCTACCACCATGTCGGAAAAGCCCGACAATTACATCAACGACCATGGGAGGACCAACCTACCACCATGTTAGAAAAGCCCATGTGTATCTACGTCTTCTGGACTCATCACTTCCCCTTGGAAGGAACCTCGATATGAAATAGCCCAAGCTTCTCTTTGAATTATTCAAACTTCACTATTGCTAGCGGCTTAGTCAATACATCAGCTATCTGCTCGTTCGTTGCAACATATTGGCGCTTTACCGCTCCTCTCTGCACCATATCCCTGATATATTGATACTTGATCTCTATGTGCTTTGACTTGTCATGGAACATCGGGTTCTCAGACAACTTCACACAACTCTGGTTGTCGCAATATATACAAGTAGCATTCAACTGGAGATCAAACAAATCAGACAGTAGCTTCCTCAGCCATACTGCCTCACAACTAGCCGAACAATCTGCAATATACTCTGCTTCGGCTGTACTTAGTGCCACGCAGGACTGCTTCTTGCTAAACCAAGAGATCAGACCTAATTTCATACTAAAGCAACACCCTGAAGTGCTCTTCCTATCAATGGCACTGCCTGCCCAATCTGAATCAACATAACCCTCCAGGTTAATCTTTTGGTTTGCATCATACTTGAGCCCATAATCAACTGTACCCTTTAGGTACCTCAGAATATGCTTTGCGGCAATCAGGTGAACATGTCTCGGATCCGTCAGAAACTGGCTCATTGTGTTCACAGCAAAGCAAATATCTGGTCTCACATTCGTCAGGTACATCAAGGATCCAATCATCTGACGATACATCGTGGCATCAACCGACTCTGATGAAGCATCACTCAATAACTTCAAGTTCGATGCCATAGGTGTGGCCATGGCCTTGCAGTCCATCATCCTGAACCTCTTCAAGATCTCCACTGCATACTTCCCTTGTCCAAGGAAGATTCCGTCCGCACTCTGCCACACCTCCATGCCTAGAAAGGAGTGCATCATACCCATGTCCTTCATCTCGAGCTTGGCAGCAAGCTTCCTCTTCATGTTAGCAATCAAACCATCCTCACATGTCACAAACAGGTCATCTACATACAATAGAAGTATCACTGGGTTCATTTTCTCAACCTTGTAGTAAAGGTTGGAATCCGCTTTACTCTTGGTAAAGCCCAGACAAGTCAGGAAGCTGTCAATCCTTCCATACCATGTCGAACCTGAGGATCTTCTGCAGTCACTCTCTTTGAAGTGGAGCATCATTCTCCCTCTGCCTTTCGTTCTCTATGTATTGAAACATTGTGTACCGGAGTGACAAGTAACTTCCTCTGCTACTAATATTCTATGTATCCATCTAGGGTCACTGGATACCAAGATCCTCTATCTTGAACTTTGTTGAAAAGTTCTTCTCGCACCCATCTTGTGAGCTTGTCATCCTCTATAGGCTTTCATCTTTAACCTTGTAGAAAAGGTTAAGATTTTCATCAGTCTAGGTGATCTTCAAGCTCTTCATGTAACTGTATGTGTTATCCCATGGGTGCCTTTTGAGCTCGTACAAGGCCTTCTTTAATTTGCACACATGAGTCCGCTTGTCATGTGTCTCGACTCCCAGTGGTTGCTCTACATATACTTCCTCTTTGACTACACCATTCAAGAATGTTGTATTGATGTCAACTGGTGTATCTCCCATCTCATACCTGCACGTATGGATCTAATGGAAGTGTACCTCGTCAGTGGTGCAAATGTATCTTCGTAGTATGTGCCTTCTTTTTGTGAGAAGCCTCGTGCTACGAATCTTTCCGTGTATCCAACGATGGTGCCATCTACTACATGCTAGATCTATATGGAAGACACTACGGACTTCCCTTTAGGTCTCGGCACCGCATCCTAGACATCATTCCTCTTGATCAACTAGTACTCTTTGATCATAGTCTACTTCCCTTTCTTATTGGCTACTTCTTCGTAGCTGGAAGGATCTACATCAATGATGTCGCTCATCAATGTCACATAATTCGAGTGTGTCAGAGGCCTCTTGCTTTCTTTGGAAGTCTCGTCATACTATTCTTCATCTTGGATTATTTCTCGTGTCCAAGGTGGTCTTCATCTCTCGAGGTGAATCTACAATTCTCTTTATATTCTTCTGAATCTCTTTCTTTTACCACTGTGTCTCTGACCCGGGAAGCTTCAGGTTCCTCTTTTGAACTGTCATTACTTGTTCATCGAAATTATCTACAAGTCAAGTTCAGTTACATGATTAGAAACATCTCATAATTTCCAAAACATATTAATAGTGACAAATATATGTCACATACCCATGCAACTATTTTAGCTAATGCTATAGCATTCATTCATATTCCGTAGACAGAGTAACTTCTAGATTCCTTCTACCCCAATGTTATTAAGAGTGTGCACTACTCGTAATATGTCAACAAAGAGGTTTCAATCTAGAAAATGGAATGTTGTACAACATCATTGACTTCTTATCCATCATGTGCAATTCAATAGTATAAATGCAACTACTCAAACATGCATAACACATCGACTGAATATAAACAAATGCACGACCAAACAATATTATGAAATGACAATTGAATAGTTATCTTTATTTATTTGGTGGGTAGACTCCTTGAGCCTTCAACTTCATCATTTCTTATCCAAATGCTAAGATGGATAAGGTTTTCTTAATGAGTTGATTTCTTCATATTCCTCATCACTTGAGGGATCTTCTTTGAATCATGAGAGCTTAATCTTCAGTTGCTCCCATCTTCTCTTCTCTTATTATGAGTCAAGATTCTTCTTGTGTGCACTCTTCCTGGAGTCTGTTGAAGGTAATCAACTTCCTTCTGGAACACATTCCTTGAGTAAATGAACCACATGATCTTTTGAGGCCATTCAAGGAGGTTATAACAATCTCTTCTTCTTCTTCGATTGCTTCATCATAGCATCGAACACTTCCTATTGGTGTCTTCAAGGATGACACATGAGGGATGAGATGATCTCTAATATAATCTTCAATGATTCTCTTGGCTCTAGCCTTAGCCTCATCTCCCTCGGGATCTTAGAACTTCCTTACTGAAATACTGATCCAAGTCATTTTTTTCAAGGATCACGAAGGTCCTATACTTCCATACTCAAAAGTTGTCAGCTTCACCAAGCTTGTCATCAAGTTGGGTGTGATTAGTCATTTTGAAATGACAGCCTCAAATGTAAATAGCAAATATTTAGATCTTATCGATTTGAGGTGTCTGACCTGGTTCTAGAGCTGACTGATTTAGGGTTTGTCAGAGAAACCCTAATTTTTCAAATTTGGAATTTCAATCTTTTGATTAGACAAAAAGATTGGCCTCTTCAAGGAGAGTTGTCCATTGTACTCCTTTTCAAAAAAGAGTGGTGGGAAGCTCACGGAACAGTAAGCCCTAGTTTGCCAATTTCTTCTACAGAAATGTCTGAAATTGATTATGTTGTATCTTTGAAGTTTTGAATCATTACAGCCTGAAACTTCTCACTGAGATAGCCTGATATGTCTTCTTTTCAACCCCATAGGTTAGAGCAAAAATGGATTCTCCAAGTAGGACTTATGCTGAGTTTCTCAAGGTGAATGTTTTGGGGACTGTTTTGCATAGCGAACTTGTACGCACTGCCACATGTCACTATTTCACATTCTGGGTCTAAAAAGCGTACCACAGAAACTACAATCTGTGCCATACCTGCAACATCTTATGAAACTTCGTTTAGACCTTCCTAGCCCGAGATATAGCAAATCTCCCTAGGTCACATGTTTATGACTGTATTCTGGAGGAGGCTAGAACCCTGATTTGGAGGAACCATATCTCCTGAAGTATAGTGAATCTGAGAATGAAACTTTTACACAAGGTACAAAAAACATTTCTCTTCATCCTGTAAAAGTTTCGGCTTCTGAGTCTTCTCCAATATTGCGTTATAGAGAAAGTTCTAGAACGACTAAATTCAGTCTTCTAGGGTTTTCAGTCATGAAACTCTAATTTTCATTAGCTGCGATTGTAGTTGTATTTCGGCTGCACAGTGAAACTTCTTTGATTGAAAAACTGTTACCACTAACAGATTCGTCATCGTGAGGTGAGTTAGTCTAGCCCTCCTTGCTTGATGATATGTGGAGTGAACACCTTCAACTAGGAAACCCTAGTTCCCGTAGTTGCATAGTGCCTTCTTTTAGAGAGGCTCTGATACCATGTTAGTTTTTCTTAAGATTTGATTAGATTATCTAGGATCTTTATCTGAAAGAATAACAAGTACATCAAAATGCATAATATATAAAATATACACAAGACACAAATATTTTCTTTGGGGAAAAAACCCCGCAAACTTCTTCAGAATAGTAAGATGATCAAAAGCAGTAATAAAAAATGTTCAACAACTATCTTTCTCTCCTCCTATGACTATCTCTCTCTCTCTCTCTCTCATGCGCCTTAGAGAGCATGTGAGGAGTGTGTAAATGAGGCAGAGCGCCTCCCTATTTATACCCTTTCAAGTCACTGACCAAATATAACATTTGAGCCTACATGTCATCTCACATAGGGCCCACTTCTCCTAGAGAGACTACAAGTACATATTACATGATGTTACATTGGGGACTATTGCCCCAACTTACAACGGAGTTTGTACCTCAAGGTCTAGACACAATTTAGACATCCCGTAAAGGGGTAACACACATCTCCAATGGGGGTACAACAACATACAATGATAATATACATTAGAATATCTTCCAAAGTTACAAATACATCAATGTGCCGGAGGAGGGTTATGAAGCTAGAATTTTGATGTCGGCCCATGATTTAATTGACGACTGTGAAGGTCGTTTGGTTAATGAGCGGCTCGCTACTGGGAGAGGCCGGGGCGAATCAATCATTATTGGCTGATTAAAAATACGATGGGGTTTCTTATGGAAGATATGGGGAGTTGGGGCTCGGCTTGCAACATTGCTTCTTCTATCAAGGCCAAAATGACTGACACGGATAACCAGCTCAGCAACTTGGACGACGCCTTCGTTTGGAAATGTCTGGTGACTGAGTGGAGATGCTTCGGCACAACGGAGGTGGGGTGTGGCAGCGCTATAGGAGGAAGATCGATGTATAAAGGACCAGCACTGGCTTTGGAATTTGCTACCAGCGTGCCTTTTCCCATCCCGCCCACCATTGAACCTCTGTTCAAATGTGTGCAGGATTGTGAAGAGTTAGGAAGCCAGTTGTCTCCGACACCTGCGTTCATGCCTGTCACTAATTTTGTCACAAATTCAGAGGAAGGGGGCTGGGCCCGTCCCATGCTGGAGGAGGTTCCACTGCCTTAATTCATCCCATGTCTGCAGCGTCAACACGGCCACTTACTCGTTCAAATTGCTATGTCAAGTTTTTTTTCTACAAATTGTTATCTTATCTTCTGTTAATATTTTGTATATAGGTAGATCATGTAAGGCTAATAGTCGGTTTAAAGTTTTCTTGGCACTTGAGGCCACGGGACTTTCTTTGCTTCAGTAACTCCAGAAGCTTATGTAATTTTGAATGGCTCGGGTGGGGGTTTCACCACTTGATACCTAAGTTACCGGAAATGGCACTTTCACCCTCCGGATACGCCGATCCCCGAATCCAATACGGATACAGATGGGATACAGCCTTGATTCGGCACAGATATAGATCGTAAATTTTGGATACGGATCGTAAATATCGGAAACGGATCGACAGATTCAGGTACGAATCAGGCAAAATCGAGTACGGATCCAGCTAGATTTGATCCGCATCAGCAAACCCGGATACGTTTGGCCCATAAAAAAATCCCGGATACGATTTGGCCTGCCTGTCAATTAAAAAATTATTAAATGGTTGTCTTTTTATGTTATAACCTACGCCAGCCTCCCTCGACTCTCAACACACCCGTAGGCACCAGCACTAAGATCAAGCACTAAGCACCGAGGCAGCACAAGCAGTAGAGGTCGTAAAGGTCTGTTGAGGCCTGGAAATTCGTAGGCAACAACAGCAAGGGATTCTCCCCAGTCAACGTTCCCAACCAGCCCGTGACTGTTTGGTATAGGGAATCCGTCCGGTTTGCGGTCCGGCTACCGTAGGTCAAGTAAAAAAAACAAAAGGTTTTACCGGTTGCGGCCCGGTCCACCGTATATTTTTGTATTTTTTGACTTAATGTATGAGATGCAAGTGCCTAATTAACAATGCGTGGTGATAAGGATGCAGGGAGCAATCACAATGTGATGCGCAGGTTCTTACCTCTCGTCTTAGCATTCACCAGCATCTAAATCACATACAACCAGGAATTAAAACCAACTACCTAACCTATCCCTAGGGAGCAAAATTATCATTTATTGGTGAGTAATGTATTTTGTACATGCATTATGGAAAAGTTACAGATCGCTGATACTTCTTTCAAAACACATGAACAATTAAAGATATTTGAACAACCAGATAGCCAATTGTCTATGAACAGCATTCATTACTCACAGTGGAAACATCACAAAGATACTGAAGAATAATCTGACAAGAATGTAGGTTCAAGAAGTTAGAACATTCTCACAGTTGATGAAACATAATTGAAAACGAAATAGTTCCCCTTCAACATGGTTCATTTAAACGCATTGATACATTCCACAACGCACTTTCTCCAACAGGTAAAATTTTCACTTTCTGATTTGTAAAACGAAACAATTCCTCTTACAAGCAAAGTTTACAAGTTTGCCAGGGGAAAAAGCCCTTGAAGCTTCTAACTTTCCAATATTTAAACCACAACAGCAAACCGCTTGGGCTGCACCCCAAACGTATCATCTTCCCGTTCCTCCGGACGTTTTATCTTCCCATTTTATTTTCTGTAAGCGTTCATGATCTGATTAGTAACTGATAGATCTTTCGAGTCTGTGCCTTTGTCGCCATTCGTTTTGTCTTTCTTGCGGTCCTGATGGCCACGGTTTGACCTTTTCCAAACTGCCCAGTTATGCCTTCGCGCTGCGGTTGTCCGAAAAGTCCTTCAAGTCCACCTGCCATTCATCAAAGTGTATCATTCATGGGAATTACATTCTAAGCAAATGTCAAATTAAACCAACTAAAACCGGTTAATCCACAAGAAATGGCCAGGTGCACCACTACCTTGTCCTCCTACGGGCTCGTGAGAAAAAAACACCAACGGCAAAAATCGGGAGGAAACCGGCATTGGAAGCAAAGGCACTGCCCAGCCGCAACGGCGGAAAGGAAAGGCTATAGGCATGCGACGGTGGGCGGGAAAACTCAATCGGAGATCGGAGGGATTTTGACATCAGAAGCCAAATGCTTCATACAACCGCAACAGTGGAAGAAACAAGGGCTAAAGACATGCAAAACACGGGCGGGAAAACTTCCAATCGGAAGTTGGAAGACATCACATCGGAAGACAAACGACTTTCCCAGCCGCAACGGCGGGAGAGAAAAGGCTTCGGGTACGCAACTAAACAAGTCAACACGCATCGGCAATCGGAACGATTTGTGCTTCGGGTGCTAAGCCGCTTTGGGAGCCGCAACGGCGGAAGCGAAAAGGTTACGGCTTCCGATCAAACAAAAATGACGCCCGATCAATAGAAAAAGTTAAGTATTTAGACAACTTTAAACTTAGCGGCAGTAAACCTGTTTTACTTCCGCAACAGTGGCTTTTTAGAGAATAATAAAGTCTGATTTATCCTCGGCTAGCAAATCAAACTCCCATCTGCGACCCACCACAAAATTCAAACGCATGCACTTTTGAAACAGGCTAAAAATCGATCTTCAAAATCATTCAATCATTAAAGCATGCTCAAGAGGTTCATGAATTCAAACGGTTCAAAACAATACTAAATGATGAGGAGGGGACCAAAATTTCAAAAAAAATTGGGGAGAACGGTTGCGGCTGCAACAATCGGCGATTTCCTGGTGAACCTAGATCTCTGGGCGATTGCTTCTTGAGTAATAGACTATTTAACCACAACGCATCCATCGAATTCTTCCAGATATCTGGATTTCTCAAATGACAAAAGTGTGTACCCTTAATCATTGATGATAGTCCAATTGGGGAGAGTGGAAACCAAGATTTTCAAGTCCAGATAACTTTGTTGAGGCCGAAAGATGAGTTTCATTATTACTTTCGTCTTCAGGTAGCAGGCAGCTTGGACACCACAGGATTGTAGCAGATGGTAAACAGACATATTCATTTGTGCCTCATTCCCATGCCGTTTTAGCACTTTTTGTGCTTTTGGACTTTTGTCCTTTTCATATGAGTCCCCCTGCATGCCTTTCTTTCTGAATTTTATTCAGGCTCCTCTATCCCAAGTGTCTTTTTGTGTGAGAGAAGGATTTGCTTTTCATCTCATGGACGGAGAGGAGCTTTTGGCAATTTGAGATTCGTGCTTTTGATACTTTGCTTTGATGTATAATGCTTTCATAGGAGTTTTTGACTCTTATTTGCCTTTTGGCATTTGTTTCTTGGCATGGGATCATTTATATTTAATATACTGTTTACCTTGCTCCTTTCCATGGGTCCTTTGTTGTCACCCCTTAGAACATTTTAAGTGTGACGTGAATGGAGCCTCAACATAGTATTCCAGACTCTTTGAATCCGGTTTACTTCACAGGGGTTAAGCAGGACTTCAATGCACATAGAGCTATTCGAGAAAACTACTAAACTGGAAGAAGTTCTTTTAGACAGACAACAACACACAATCTGATACCCAAAATGTTTATCATTCCCAAAAATTTTGATGTTCCCCATGCCACCGCGGGTTTGTTCCCTTTCTTGAAATCAATAAAACTTAAACTAAAACAAAACCAAAAACATGACTCCAAAAACAAGCAAAACAGATTATTTACATACAAGACAGAAGAACTCAAGGGAACCCAGGAAAAATAAGGCTTGAGAACCAAACCATTTACTGGTAAGTTCTCTTCCCACCCCTGTAGATCTTGCAACTTATAAGTAGAAGGGCCAAGCTTTGCTGCAATCTGAAAAGGGCCTACCCACAACTGTTGGAATTTAGTATGCTTTCCTTTCTCATCATGGGGATGATCCCATTTGAGAACTAAGTCTCCCACTTCAAAGTCTTTTGTTCCAGCCTTATGTTTGTCGAACCATCTCTTTATTACCTCCTGCTGTTACTTAAAGCGTTCTCTGGCTTTAGATCTAGCCTCTTCTGCTTTTAGAAAATTGCATGTCCTCATCTGCAAAACTTCCTCCTCCGACCCTCTAGACTCTTGAGCTATTATGGAAGATGGTAGCATGATATTGGGGGGAAGAATGGCTTCTTTACCATACACAAGGGTATACGGTGACATTCCTATCGCAGACTTGGGGGTGACTCTATCATCCCACAGGGCGTTTGGTAGCGCTGAGTGCCAGCTTCTCTGGTTTTCTATCACAGTCTTCTTTAAAATTCTAATCAGATTTTTGTTAGTGGATTCAGCCAGGCCATTTCCTTGTGGATAATAATTAGCAGAATAATGCAATTTTATCCCTTTATCATGAGCAAAAGCAGTTAATTTAATTGATGAAAAGTACGTAGCATTATCAAAAACTAACGAAACTGGAACTCCAAACCTGGTCATGATGTGGTCCTGTAGGAAATTAATGACCTCGTCTTGATTTATTTTGCGCAACGGGACTGCCTCAACCCAGCGAGTGAAATAATCGGTCGCGATCAGAATGTACTTGTGTTGTAGGGAGGAATTCGGTTTTATTTCTCCAATAATATCCAACCCCCATTGCTCGAATGGCTCCGTGATCATTACAGGCTTTAGGGGTGCTGCTGCTTTAGGTTGTCTCCCACTACACCTTTGGCAAATATCACACTTCCTGACATGTGCGTGTGCGTCTTTGAAGAGCGTAGGCCAATAGTAACCGGCTCTGAGGATTTTGTGGGCTGTAGTATCTCCTGAATAATGTCCCCCAGCAGGCTCGTCATGCAAATCTGTCATTACTTTTTCCGCGTCTTCTTTTTCTAAGCATCTCAGAAGAACTCCGTCATAGTTTTTTTCTGAATAATACTCCTTCAACAATTTGATAGGAAGCCGATTTAAGACGCAGCGCTCTTCTTTGCTTAAAATTCCAATGTTCTGGCAACAGCCCTGCCTGTAGGTAATGCACGAGGTCTCTATACCAAGACTCGGGAGCTGTAAACAAAGGACATACATCTATTAAATGTAGTTCGGCCTCATCCTCCCAGGCGTGTTCTTCATTGTTCCCATTTTCAGTCATCAGTTTGCACAACCCTTGTCCTTTAACTATAGAGGCTGGCTTGAATTCAAGGTCGTACTCTTGAAGAGCTGTTACCCAGTTGCCCCTTCTTTCTCCTAACTCCTTCTGTACAAGAAGGGACCTTACAGCTGGGTAGGGGACGATCACCTTGGTTCGATTTTTTAAAATATAAGGTCTAAATTGCTTCACTGCTTTGAATACTGCGTAAGCTTGTTTATCAATGGCTGGGTAATTTAATTCGGCACCTTGTAGACCAGTGCTCATGAAGGATATTGGGAATTTATCCCCCCCATCTTCCTTTTGCGTAAGCACAGCTGCTAGCGAATCATCGGATGCAAAGGTATACAGAATAAAGTATTTATCGAAATCTGGGCTTTTCAGGGAGGGTGCGTGTGCAACAGCAGTTTTAATTTTGTTGAACGCGTTCTTCTCGATCTCATTCCACTTGAATTGTGCATTTTGCTTCACCATCTGCTGCAGCGGCTTGACGATCTGAGCGAAATCAAGCACAAATCTTCGCACGAAGTTTATAGTTCCCATGAATGATTGCATTCCTTTTTTATTATGGGGCAAGGGAATTTGTTCAATAGCCTTAATTCTTTCTAGATCTATGGAGATTCCTTTCTTCGAGACTATGTGACCCAGCAACTTGCCCTCCGTGACAACAAACACACACTTCTTGGGATTGAGTGAGATGCCGTACTTCTGACAGCGTTCAAAAATCTGCCTTAAGTGAAATGCATGCTCTTCTCTTTTCTTTGAGAATATCGTAATATCGTCAAGGTACACTACAGCACTTCGACCAATCAATCCGCGGAAGGCTATGTCCATAGCCCTCTGAAACGTCGCTCCAGCATTTATAAGACCAAAGGGAATCCTTCTGTAGGCAAAGGTTCCCCATTTGGTCCTGAACGTTGTCTTCAATCTGTCTTCTTCGGCTACTAATACTTGATTGTAGCCAGAGAAACCGTCTAATAACGAAAACAGTTCAAAACCTGAAACCACTTGTAGCAATTGCTCCATGGGTGGCGCCGGATAGTTATCTTTATCTGAAGCTCGGTTTAAATTTCTGAAATCCACGCATAATCTAATTTCCCCAGATTTTTTCCTCACTGGTACCAGATTTGATACCCACTCAAAGTGTCTGACCTTAAAAATGATTCTAGCATCCAATAATTTCTTCACTTCACTCTGAATCAGCAGTTCCAATTTTGGATGCATCTTTCTTAAAGGTTGCTGATACGGCTTGACACCGGCTTTGATGGGGACAACATGCTTGATGATGCTGGTGTCGTATGTTTTCAAATCTTCGTAGGTCTAGGCGAAAACATCTTTATATTGTTTAAACACCTCACAAATTTTGGATTTGCCTCAGTTCCTAAATTTATCAACTCGAACTGTAGCGATGAGCTGTGAGTCTTCACGTTGGCTGGTCTTCTGAACTTTTCATTTAAATCAAACATTTTTTCTAACGTTCTGACTCCTTTAGGGATGAAATTATCATACTTCAGCTCGGCCTGATGTTCTTCATCATCTATAATTGCTCCTTTAAATACCTCGTCATTTGTTAAACATTCTATAATCTGCTGGTCATCATCGAACACTCGTAGGTTGGTGATCATATTAGGTACTGAGGGCCTGAAAAGCAGTTCAACAGAGCATCGATTATTAGTAGGCACCAGCCTAGCGGCTGACGTGGCCAACAGGTCAACTGCTGCATTTTTAAGTCTTGGAATTGATATAATATTAAATGCATCAAAACATTTAAGTAAATCCCATACCTCATTTTGATAGGCCTTTAGGTGAGGGGAAACACAATGTATTTGATTCCGGATTTGTTTCACAATAATCTCAGAGTCTCCAAAAACTTTTAGATTACTTACCTTTAACTCAATCGCTTTCCTTAAGCCCTGCACCAGTGCTTCATACTCAGCTGTATTATTCGTACATTCAAACTCTAATCTACATGAAAGAAAATGTTTATTCTTCTGGGGGTCGATCAGGACACAACCGGCCCCTGACCCCTCTAATGTCTTAGAGCCATCAAAAAACAAAGTCCAAAAATCACTAACTACTGAATGTGAATCTATTCCTACTGCTAAGTCTACTATTTTACAGTCAATTTCATCAGCCTGTGAGAATCGAAGGAGATCAGGCTGGGTGTCTGACGTGTTGCTGGCTTCTTCTGCTTGGTAATTACCTAGTTCCAACTCAATAAAATAATTTCCCAACACAGAATCCACTGGTTCATTCTTCTCCTCAAGTCGAGTAACATTATACTTCATGTGAGGCTCTCTCAAAATCTTAATTTGGTTCGGACTTCCTTTATATGGCAACCACAGATGTGACCAATCAGAGGCAAAATATCCATTCAGTTTTGCTGACCAATCTCTGCTCAGAACAAGACCGTAAGCGTCTGGTATATCGGCCACCACGATATTAATGACTTGGCACACTTTATCATTTGGCGACAGGCGGATCAGGACATCCTCCATCTCACCCATTACCTTTACATCCGTCCTGTCCAACTGGACAACTCTCCAAGTGGATGGCTTAGGCTGCCCATTTATCCTCTTACAGACTGATATTGGCATGACATTGACCGACGCCCCTGAGTCTACCAGGCAATTATGTACGTTGTGATTAAAAATTTCAAACGTGAGGAGGAAAGGTGGATGTTTGCTCTTAGACTTGCCTCCAATGCTGGTTTCTCCAATCTCTTCTTCTTCTTTAGGCTGATTGTCAATGGGCAGCTTCTCGTCCGATGCTTCAAGTGCTTTCAATAGTCGTTCCTTTTGCTGCGGCACTTTACACATTTCGAATAGTGAAACGTTTGCCTTTACCTTCTTTAAATCCTCCACGACGTCATAATCCATCTACTGTTCAATGGGATGAGGTTTATCAGCATTCATCTTTTCTTCATTTGGTTTGGTCAACGTATTATTCTGCTTAGGATCTTGGCTGGTAATAGTGAATTCTGGAATTTTATCAGCTAAGGATTTATTTTGAAATCTCTTAACATTTTGTTGAAGCCTCTTAATCTTTGGGAGTATGAGACTGTCTTCTTTAATCGACCCCTGGCTCCTTGTTGTTACATTGGTCTCCAGGACGTCCTTGTAACCCCAATTCTTTTCTTCTTTAGCATCAAATAATGAAACAGAATTCCACAGAACCATGGTTTCCTCCTCTTGTTCCTTCGTTGCAGTGGTACTCTCTTTTCTTTCTTCATCTCCCTCTTCTATTAATCTAGAATCCAACAGCTAATTCATGACCAACGTCATTGAATTTATCCATTGCGGACAATTCTTTTCAGAGTGGGGTTGTTGGTGGAAAGTGCAAAAATTTTCCATGCCTACCTCTGTTAAATTCATAGATGGAGAATTGTGAGGAGGTGGTTGAGACTGATTGTTATCCTCTCTTTTCTTATAATAGGGCTTATAGAACCTTTGTACTTCATTTTCCTTCTCCAGGTCTATGATTTTATTAGAAAGCTTCTGCATCATTTTGGCCATACTTTCATAGTCTGGTGATTTCTCTTCCTTAAGCTTAGTAAACAATAAGGCTTTCCTTCCCCCACCTTTCTCTCCTGACTGTTCAGGATAATCTTCGACACTTTCTCTTTCAGCTTCCACTATTTCAGCCTCTTCATAGGTTTCCGTCAAAGTAGGCTTGGCCCTACCTTTGGCAAACATGGCCAAATCAGGGCCTAAAGCTGATGTATAGTATTCAATCAGGACTTTGTCTGAAGATTTGTCAACGTCAGAAAAATTCTTAAGGTATGCTGCAAATCTTTGAGTAAAACTGTGCACCTTCTCTTTTCTTTCTTTCTTCAATGCGCACAGTCCTTTCATGAGGGCTGCATGAGTCTTTTGAGTCGCATACTTACTTCTGAAAATTCTCTCGAAGGTATTCCAATCAAGGATATAGTTAGCGGGCAACCCAAAATACCATGATGCTGCGGCTCCTTTAAGGGTATGCAGGAACAGTCTGCAAACTACATCTTCATACTCTCCAGCCCTTAACCCTTCTATTGCCAAGTAAAAACTTTGCAGGTGATCATCTACTAGTATCTTCTCACTTGGGTCGAATTTGGGCAGCATCTTCTCAAAGGATTGAGGTAGGTCATGTAACGGAGGTGTCAGGTTCAAGGGTGATCCGGCTCTCCATGCAGGTGGTGGGTTTGGTGGGTTGGGTGGTTGATTGGCGTTTACGCCTGCCATGAGTCTTGGTGGAGAGTGAGGAGGTGAGCAAACAGGAGTGTGAGCAGGGGAACTGTAAGGAGTATCCGGACCCTCTTGATTCAATGGCAATACAACCTCCTGTAAGGTTTCTACAAGTTCTTCCCAATCCCCAACTAGCACTGAGTCTTCCAAAATAGGACGATCTTTCCTCTTATATTCTCTTCTAGGCAACTCAAGGATGATCGGCAAACCTCCAATCTTCTTCACGTAGGCCCTAGTATGTCTTCTAAGATTATTAACAACCTCTTTGTCAACAGAAAACAAATGTTCTCTACTTCTTTCTTTCGGAATTGGATTATGAAGCCCGCTGCTTTCAAAACTGTTACTGGTGGAAAAGTCTCGAGAAAACGGGTTTCCTCGGCCAGCCATACACTGGCGGCCCTCCTTCTAGCGCCAGAAAACTTCTTAAGGCCTGGAAATTCGCAGGCAACAACAGCAAGGGATTCTCCCCAGTCAACGTTCCCAACCAGCCCGTGACTGTTTGGTATAGGGAATCCGTCCGGTTTGCGGTCCGGCTACCGTAGGTCAAGTAAAAAAAAACAAAAGGTTTTACCGGTTGCGGCCCAGTCCACCGTATATTTTTGTATTTTTTGACTTAATGTATGAGATGCAAGTGCCTAATTAACAATGCAGGGTGATAAGGATGCAGGGAGCAGTCACAATGTGATGCGCAGGTTCTTACCTCTCGTCTTAGCATTCACCAGCATCTAAATCACATACAACCAGGAATTAAAACCAACTACCTAACCTATCCCTAGGGAGCAAAATTATCATTTATTGGTGAGTAATGTATTTTGTACATGCATTATCGAAAAGTTACAGATAGTTGATACTTCTTTCAAAACACATGAACAATTAAAGATATTTGAACAACCAGATAGCCAATTGTCTATGAACATCATTCATTACTCACAGTGGAAACATCACAAAGATACTGAAGAATAATCTAACAAGAACGTAGGTTCAAGAAGTTAGAACATTCTCACAGTTGATGAAACATAATTGAAAACGAAATAGTTCCCCTTCAACATGGTTCATTTCAACGCACTGATACAACGCACTTTCTCCAACAGGTAAAATTTTCACTTTCTGATTTGTAAAACGAAATAGTTCCTCTTACAAGCAAAGTTTACAAGTTTGCCAGGGAAAAAGCCCTTGAAGCTTCTAACTTTCCAATATTTAAACCACAACAGCAAACCGCTTGGGCTGCCCCCCAAACGTATCATCTTCCCGTTCCTCCGGACGCTTTATCTTCCCATTTTATTTTCTGTAAGCGTTCATGATCTGATTAGTAACTGATAGATCTTTCGAGTCTGTGCTTTTGTCGCCATTTGTTTTGTCTTTCTTGCGGTCCTGATGGCCACGGTTTGACCTTTTCTAAACTGCCCAATTATGCCTTCACGCTGCGGTTGTCCGAAAAGTCCTTCAAGTCCACCTGCCATTCATCAAAGTGTATCATTCATGGGAATTACATTCTAAGCAAACGTCAAATTAAACCAACTAAAACCAGTTAATCCACAAGAAATGGCCAGGTGCACCACTTGTTGGCACCACTACCTTGTCCTCCTACTGGCTCGTGAGAAAAAAACACCAACGGCGAAAATCGGGAGGAAACCGGCATCGGAAGCAAAGGCACTGCCCAGCCGCAACAGCGGAAAGGAAAGGCTACAGGCATGCGACGGTGGGCGGGAAAACTCAATCGAAAATCAGAGGGATTTTGACATCGGAAGCCAAATGCTTCATACAGCCGCAACGGCGGAAGAAACAAGGGCTAAAGACATGCAAAACACGGGCGGGAAAACTTCCAATCAGAAGTCGGAAGACAAACGACTTTCCCAGCCGCAACGGCGGGAGAGAAAAGGCTTCGGGTACATGACTAAACAGGTCAACACGCATCGGCAGTTGGAACGATTTGTGCTTCGGGTGCTAAGCCGCTTTGGGAGCCGCAACGGCGGAAGCGAAAAGGTTACGGCTTCCGATCAAACAAAAATGACGCCCGATCAATAGAAAAAGTTAAGTATTTAGACAGCTTTAAACTTAGCGGCGGTAAACCTGTTTTACTTCCGCAACAATGGCTTTTTAGAGAATAATAAAGTCTGATTTATCCTCAGCTAGCAAATCAAACTCCCATCTGCGACCCACCACAAAATTCAAACGCATGCACTTTTGAAACAGGCTGAAAATCGATCTTCAAAATCATTCAATCATTAAAGCATGCTCAAGAGGTTCATGAATTCAAACGGTTCAAAACAATACTAAATGATGAGGAGGGGACCAAAATTTCAAAAAAAATTGGGGAGAATGGTTGCGGCTGCAACAAGGTCGTTGGAGTAGAGGAGCGAGCACAAGCAGTGAGCACCGAGGCAGCACTAAGCACCAAACCAGGTGAACTTTGAAGTCGTTTACGGCCAGGTGAAGTCGTTTACGACCGGGTGCAACAGAGGTCGTTTTAACTTTTAAGTTTACGATGGAGTCTGGACTCGTTGAAGCATCAGCACAGGCAGAGTTATTGGAGCTCTAGCAACAGAGGTGACGTTGTTGGCATCCACGTTCCACTGTCCAGCGGCCAGCCTCCAGGACCCAGGTTAATTTTAAAATTTATATTGCCATGAGTTATGAATTCTTTTTATTGTTTCCAGAATCTGTGGTGATGGTTAGCCTCACCGCGGCGGATTGAACTGTCTGCCTTAAGGCTTAAATCTGCTTTAGAGTTGGCTTCACTTGGATGACCTTCAATTTTGAAAAGAGGTTAATTAATAATTATTTTAAGCCTTAAGGAATTCGAACTGTCAGCCTTTATTTTTAATTTAAGACTTGGCATCACATTTTTCATTGATTAAACTTAATGGAGGAGTAATGCATTTGGGATGATCTTATTTTCTTCGAGAATCTCATTGTATGCTAATTCTGGTCATTCTGCATGACATGAACTTGATTTGAGAACTCCTTAGCTCTCCTAAAGCATCATCATATATGGACAAAAATCTGATTTCAGGGCCTTCCCTATCTGGTGAATTCCAATAGTTGACCAGTATTTATGCAAGTTTGGATGGGGTTTTGTTCTGTGGCAGATTTATCTTCTGCATTTTTCAGCTGTTATCCAAGCATGTTTTCATTTCCAAGCTTTTGACTTCACTGTAAATTTTAAGAGCCTGCGAAGTTCAAATTTTTCAATTTCTTTTGATTTCAGGCTTATTATAGAGCCATTGCTAAATCTAGAATTTTGTCTAGTAGAGCCATCATAATCTAAATTTGCCTGAGATTAATTTAATGCCAAAGCCAAACATAGTGATTTTGTTGTTGGAGCCTGGTGTTCTTCCTAGTTGGTTCTCCACGGCATAATAGCATATCTGCAATTTCAATGTTCATTGCATTTTCTGTGTTTCCAGTTACTTCAGGAATGAACTTATGAAGCCTTTAAAGTTTAAAGTTTAGCCAAATCCTCCTTATAAATGGGATAAGAATCAACATCCATCATCCACCATTGATTATAATTAATTATTATAGTCTACTGATTAGTAGATTATGCATACAGTATGTATATTGAAGTCTGATATAGACTATTGATTCACTGAATTGATTATGCATACAGACTTCTAACAACATATTGATAATTCATAATTGATGATCAGTTTGTAATATTGTATTTTTTTTGGTCCTACAGGCCCCAGGGTATAGGTTACTATTCATTTGCAGGCTGCATCATCATCATGGAATCGTCATCTGCGAATGTTGGGGAACAAGAAATTGAATCTGCCTCCATAGAGAAAACTGATCCAAAGTCTCCTCTTTGGAAATATGTCACTGTTGTGGGGAAGATCCAAGGAGGGGGTTCACTAATATGGATTTGCAGTGAATGTCAAAAAGAATTCAAGGCATCCTACACCCGAGTGAAAGCACATTTGCTTGAGATAAAGAACAATGGCATTCAAGTATGCACCGGTCCACCTAAATCGGATGGAAAAGATGGAAAGGGTTTGAGCAAAGAAAAACTCGTAAAATATAAGAAAGAACAGGACGAGGCAGATGCTAAAGCAAATGAGTCAAACGCTTCCTTTCAAATGAATCAATTCAAACAACCTACAAGAATGGGGGCATATTCATCAAAGACTCAATTTCCCTCTCATGATGATCATGAAACTGGTAGTTCTTCTAGTTTGAACTTCAAGCGGTCTAATTTGGGACCGCTTGAAAAGAGTTTTAATAATGATGCTCGAGGCACAGCAGATGAAGCTATAGGTCGATGCATTTATGCAAATGGCCTTCCTTTTAACCTTGTGCGATCTCCTTATTGGGTAGAGATGATTAGAGAAGTTAATAAAGCCTCAATAGGATACGTTGGCCCTGGTTATGAGAAGATCCGCACTACACTGTTGACAGGTGAGAAGCTACGTTTGGAGGGTGCATTGAATCCCATTCGTCATTCAATAGCTTATCAGGGGTGTCCATCATTTCTGATGGATGGAAAGATCAAAGGAATAGGCCTTTGATCAATGTGATTGCTCAAAGCCCTAAAGGGTCAATGTTTTTGAAGGCGGTGGATTGTGAGGGGCAGCAAAAAGATGCTCAATTCATTGCTGACATCTTGATAGAAGCAATTGAATTTGTGGGGGCAGAAAATGTTGTCCAAGACATAACAAACAATGCAACAGTATGCAGAGCAATGGGCCTAATTGTTGAAGGCAAATATCAGCACATCTTTTGGACCCCTTGTGCTGTTCGTTCATTGAACCTAATGTTGAGCAAGATGGGGACTCAAATTGAGTGGATGCAACTTATTTTTGAGGAGGCAAAGGAAATACAAGCCTTCATCACAAACCACCACATGTCCCAAGGCATTTACAGGGAATTTGCAAAGTTGGAGCTTCTTAAGGTACCAAAAATCTAAAGTTTAAACTTGTAAAGTTTGTTTCATAAATCTTATAATTATGACTCTAAATTTTAATTTTTAGAATTAGATTTTAATTTATTGAAATCTTGAGTTGTCACTTGCAGGTTGCAGAGACTCGTTTTGCCTCTCATATCATAGTCTTGACGAGGCTTATGCAAGTGAAGGAATCTTTACAATCAATGGTATGCAGTTCTCTTTGGAATCAATGGAGGCAATCCCAAACTGAAAGAGCACAAGTAGTTGGTTGTTGATGATGAATGGTGGGATAAGGTGGAATACCTCTTGGCATTTACTAAGCCAATTGTGGATTTGATACGTATGTTTGACACAGACAAGCCCAATTTGGGAGAGGTGTATGAGGGCATTGACTCCATGATAGAGAAGATAAGAGTGGTCATCAATGCCAAGGAGCAGGACCCAAATGAAGTGTTTTACAAAGAAGTAAAAGACATATTGACCAAAAGGTGGAACAAGATGACCACTTCATTACACCTTTTGGCCTATGCAGTGAATCCTAGATATTATTCCACAAAGTTGCTAAATGATCCAGAATGAACTTTGCCAAACAACGATCCAGAAGTCTCACAAGGATATAAGAAAGCTTTGAGAAAGCTATTTGTAGATCTTGATATTGCCTATATGATTCGTGAGGAGTTTTCACATTTTGTGGGATCTGAGGGTCTGGGTGTAGGTAATGATCCTTTTTCATCTTAAGCATCAAAATCATTGTTATTTCAATATGATTTTCTTAGATCATTTCAAATTCATTTAAGATATGAGGGTTTGAACTTTGAAATTTGGGTGCAGATATTGAGACTATGCAGGAAAATACCAGACTAAGCCCACTTAATAGGTGGAACTTCCATGGTGGGGAAATTCCAAATATCCAAAAATTGGCCACCAAGATCTTGTCACAAGTTGCTAGTTCCTCATCAGCAGAGAGGAACTGGAGCACATATGGCTTCATCCATTCAGTGAAGCGAAATAGATTGGGATCCAAGAAGGTGGAGGAACTTGTTTATGTCCATTCCAACCTTCGCCTTCTATCACATAAGAAGGATGAATACAAAATGGGGCCCACCAAACTATGGGATATAGAACCAGAATTGCCTGTCTTGGATATGACATTGAATGCCATGTCTCATATGAATCCATTTGATGAGGAGGTACCATCAAGTGGACATGGAAGCAATGCTCTCGCTTCTACTTCTAGAGACAATCAAAGTGCTAGTGTCGATGTGGGTCACCGTCACCTAGACGAAGACATTTTTGATGATATGTAAATGTAATTTATAATTATGTTTTAAACGTTTGAACTTTGAAGTTGAACAATGAACAATGAAATTATGAATATGCATAATGCAATGTACATTGACAATATGTTGCCACTCAATTCCATTTGTAATTTGCATATTTGTTGATGATGAGAATTTTCAATTATCATATGATGTATTATGTTAAATTGTTAATATGTAGTTTTATTATTTAATTTAAAATTTAAATGATGAATGTTAAATTTTAGTTAGATTATATATATATATATAGTCGTTTCCTTGCCGTATCATATCCAGTTTTTTTGAAAATTTGTCGTATCTGTGTCCCTCCCCGTATCCGTATCCATTTTCGTTTCTGTTTCAATGCAACTTAGCTTGATACCACCTCAGACTCTCTTCTAATATTTAACTTTTTATATTCCTGGTTAATAGAATGATATAATAGTAATTAATATTAAAATTATTATATAATAATATTATATTATAATAATACTATACACCGTGAAAAGTTGGGTCCAAAAACTTTTAAGATGAAACTAATTATTTTCCTTATTTTAGATGAAAATGCTACAATGAATTTCATCCTCATAAATTGATTTTAATTTAAAGTATATATCTAAGATAGCTTTGATAAAAGTAAAATAACCTAGGTAGCTTTGATAAAAGTGAAATAGTATAAAAAATTGCCTATGTTTTTTTTTTATCATTTTCCTTAAGAGGCTCATTTTTCATCCAAATTTCATCTAATATCTCACCACGAACCTCACTTTCTACTTCTCTAGGATGTCATCTGTCGCATGCTTAGCGATATGGAAGTCGTCATTGACTTCCCCTCTGGTCTAGGCATAAGGTCGCATTCATGATTTTTCATGGAGTTGTATTCCACTATGGCATCCCTCCAAAATTGTTAGTCAGTTGTCTCTTGAAAACTAGAAGGCTCGAAATCTATTATGTTGTCAATCAACGCCGTATAATTTAGAAACTTCTTCAAAGGTCCGCTCTCCTTGAATGTGCTCCTATGAACCTCTACATACTTACAAGCATATAACAAGGTTTGTATAAATCATTGAGGTCTCCTTACAGAACTGGTAGGAGTTGGTGGCTCCTTTTCTGCATCTGAAGTTTTGTTGCCCCAAATTGGAAGTCACTAGTGACCCAAGCTCAACCTTTAGAGCTTCCTACCCATCCTTTGTCACTGGAATAGAATCATGAGACTTCCTGGATGTAATGTGTTCCTTGAACTTTACATCCCTACTTACAATTGTATTTCTCTCCCTCAAAGTATAGATCTTGTAAGCCTTCTCACAGTAGCCAACAAACAAACCCTTCCTATTGGAGGACTCCAACTTGGTCTTCTTCTCCACTAGTATAATGGATATAAACTAGAGAACCAAAGATGCATAAATGATTCACCTATCGCTTCACACCAATCAATGTCTCCTCCGATGTCTTGTACTCTAAAACCCTATGAGGACACATATTCTGGATATAGACTATTGAATTTCATGCTAATGCCCATAGAAACATCACCAAATCCTAGTCATGTATCATGGTCTTTGCAACCCCTATGATGGATTGATTCTTCCACTCCACAACCTGGTTTTGTTGTGAGTTGTATGGAACAATGAACTCCCTCTTGATTTTTGCATCCTTGCAGAAATCATTGAAATAATTGGAGGAATACTCACCCTTGTTGTCCAATCTTAAAACCTTGATCTTCTTCTCTCTCTAATTCTCCACAAGAGCCTTTAACTCCTGAAACCTGCTAAAGTATTTATCCTTGGTCTTTAGAATGTCAAGGAAAATTTGGTTGAAAAATGGTCCGTTGAACCCTAATACAAATTCCATGTCATCATGTATAAGACAACCAAAATATTTTAAAAACTAAAAGAGGTGCATATGAGAGACAATTTTTAATTATATAATTTGGAGATAGGTGGAATTTTTTAATAATATAACTGGTCTACCCATTGCCCAAGCTGCCCAAAATTGTCTTGGATATTGAGAACGAAATTAATATGATATCCAATTTTAGGTATTATGTGACCCATATATGATATAGACTAGTAATATTAATTAATATAATAACTAATATATAATAATACAAATAATATATTTCTATAATATTATACACCATGAAAAATTGGTCCAGTAACTTTTAACTAATTTCATAATAAATATATATTTAATGTAATAGTAACTAATATCATATATAATATTTGTATTCATATTAGTTTGCACGGGTCTGGATCATTACTGTTTCACTTGATATGAAGTCACATGTTGTAAATAGAAGTCATGAGATAAAATCACACCCAGGATTACCTGTGTCCCATGCGTGCAAGCAGTTGTAGGGCATGACCTAGGAGTACAGTGGTAGCGGACTGAAATAGACCTTGTGCAACACGAGTATGTGCATCGCCCTAGTTGGGCTTCTATAGAGAAAAAAAATTGTAGTAACGAATCTTATAAGTAATATAAAATAGTATTATAATTCGGTGTTATTACAATAATGCGTTATAATAATACTATACACAGTCAAAAGTTGGGTCTAAGAACTTTTATGATGGCGATGTGTATTTAACTTTATTTTTCGTATTTTGTGTAAAACCAACTCATCCTTGTAAATTGATTTTAATATAAAATATATAACTTAGGTAGCTTTGATAAAAGTGAAATGACCGTGGGAAGCTTCGATAAAATTGAAATAGTATAAAAAAATTGTCTACATGGCATTATTTTATCATTCTATTCATTTTTTCTTCGGAGAGAAAAGTCATAATTTTATGATTTTATTATTTATCATTTTAAGTTGAAATTTCCTCTAGTGACTAGATCCATTTTTTGAGAGAGAAAACATCAATAAAGGGAACCTAGTAAATGCTTTGTATGATTGATGCTAATTGACATTGGTCCACAAACATTTGAATGCACCAGATCTAGAATCATCTTAGATTTGTGCTCATTGCTTGTGAAATCATCCTTGGCATGTGTAACATACATAACATATATACATAAATATTATTAATAAAAATAAATAATAGAACTAAGGGACACATCCCTTCATGAACAGTAGCTATAAGTGCCTTTAGGATTTGTAGTTATACAACACTCATTGTATCTTCAATCATCTCATATTATTCTTATATTATATATTTATCTGTATGGATTCTTTGATACTTGCATATCTATTTTGGATATTGATTGTTTGAACCATATTGGTTCATCACAACATGTTTGACAAGTGCACACCCTATGCATACACCTTGGTGTTTAATGTTGAAAATTGGAAGACTTGTGACGATGTCCCTCAAAATAAGCAATGCTTGGTAATGCAGGCACCCCATCCTCTTGTGCCATAACTTGCATAAGTAATATGTGCTATGAACGAGGGTGTGAATAGGTTCACCTTGTATCCTATACAAATTGTCTTCTCTAACCCTAATCACCTGAATTGATCATGGTCTAGACTCCTTCAATCTAATGAGGACTTATTGGTTCTTGAACTCTACTTCATAGCCCTTATCTTCCATGGCCAAAATTGGAAGTAGATTCTTCCTGAGACTTGGTACAAATAACACATCATCAGAGTATAAAGATTTACCTAACTGGAATTAGAAAAGAATGGTACTTATTTCTACTAACAGATATTTAACATCATCAACAAGATCAACCTAAACTCTTGAGACGTGCTCCTTTATAATTGAAAATAGTTCACGGTTCAATGTCATATGCTCCAATGTCCACATACTTACACAACTTCCTTGGTGTGTTCTCTACACAACTTCTCTTCCCATCTTGTCATATTTATGCTTTGATAGAGATAATTATTCTCCTCAATTCTAGCAACCAACTTGCTTAGTTTAAAACTAAGAGATCAAAGGAATTTAGACTTAACTATTATTTATTAAGTGAAATTACAAAATAATATTATTTCACACTTTTACTAAATGGTCACTAAGAAGTTGTCTCAAACTACTTCTCTCATGTTCACACCTAACTTTTACAAGAATCCCTTATACATGGTAATACTACTTCGGGAAATCCCTTGCCCACCTTGACCACAACCTTGTCTTACCATGTTTGAATTTGTTCATAATTATTTTCCTTCTCCTCTCTATTAAATCTTCTCCCTAGACTTTCAATGATTTTTCATGTTGATCCCTTCCTTTTCCTTAGGCTCCCCCTAGAAAATTACATGCACCCTCCATCATGGCATTGCTAGAAGGTAGCTTTCTCCTCCTATCTCTTATCTCTATTTCTTGATGCTCTCTTTCATTTGTTCTATACAAATGCAACCTTGTCTCTTGCTCTTATTTTGTTTTCTTAAATTCATAGTCTTGCTCATTTTGTTTTTTCTTTTTACTTTTGATCTTCCATGGCATTTGTGATTGGCTTCTTTTTCTCCTATTTTTTTTCATGGCCCTTATGGTTTGGCTCCTTTTCTTCTTTTGATGGCCCTTGTGGCTTTTCTCGTGGATTTTTTTCTCATGTCTTCCTTCATGACCTTCGTTTTCTAGATTCTTTTAATCATAACTCCTTTCATGGACTTCGTGATCTATATTCATCTTCTCATCTTCTTTCATGTCAACATGTGGTCTAGCTTATTTTTTTCTTTTCATGGCCTTTGTGTCCTTGCTCCTTAACTAATAGCTTTTTTAAATATTTGTTCTTGTTGGTTTAACTTCTTTTATCCACCCAACTTTCCTTAAAATGCACATCCTTACCCTTTTGGGGGTGTAGTTCCTCATCCTTGTCCCATTTCGTGTAGGATGTGTTATATTTTCGGGTCCACTTCAAAAGTATTCACACCATGTTTGGGGGTGCTTCATTAGATTTGAGGTACATGGTGTATGTTCAACCTCTATGTGGTTCATGATGGATTGTAGCATAAGAGATGGTTTGTGATCGATATGCACACTTGAAATATCTTACTAAGTGGATGCTTGACCTCATTGATTGTTAGCTTAGTGTACTTCCCTTGGGCATTGGAGATTTATTGTTTGGATAGTGGACTCACTTCATGATGACCATATGGAGGATTCATTTGGTGGGAGAACACCCTATAGAGGATGTGGATTATCGTGCATCATGGAGGAGGACTTCAAGCCCTAGATGGCATGTAGTAGCTTGAATTTTTATTTAGAGGATTATAGATGGCTCGGGAATGCTTAAGGATTCAACAATATTCAAGTAGCTTCCCTAGTGGAGCACTTTGGTTTGGAGAATAGATGGAAGCCATGGGGGCTCGAGATGGAGTGGTGTGGACTTTCCTTATGTAGCTACATCACCCTTGAGTCCTTATTGTGCGTGATACCATCGTTAAAGCATGGCACTTGTACTCTAGAGTGGAGGTCTCACTTATATGGCATACATGGGCTCATGTAGGTTGCTTGTAAGGGCTTGTGCCCACATAGTATAAATATAGTAAGGTTGTAATATTTCATTCATATGACTTATGTATTCATTCTTTCTCACTCTCGAGTAGAGATGTGACCCAGAAGAGGAGAACACGTATCCTCTCTCTCTCTCTCTCTCGCTATATATATATATATATATCTTGACTTGTACTTCTCTCTCTCTCTCTCTCTCTCTCTCTCTCTCTCTCTCTCTCTCTCTATATATATATATATATATATATATATATATATGTCTTCACTTGCATTTATGTCTCTCTCTCGGCACTAAGATTTCTTAGTCTCTTTGGAGTTTCCTAGGGAATCTTGGAGCTCTAAGGTTATGGTTTTCCCTTAGAGATTGAAGACTAGGGATTCAGGAGAAAACCCTAGGTTGGACTTGTGAAGAAGAGAAGAGGAGGATGTTTTGCCTTGGAAATTGTATTATACTTAAACCCATAAATTTAAATAAAATATAGAAAAACACGAGAGAATATATCAAATAGATAGCTATGTTCACTTGCCTCTTCAAGGGGGAAACCTCCAAGAGAAAAGCTCCAAATACAATGACAACTATTGACTCACATTACATAACATACTACTCAGTATAATAGTGCTTCAATAGTCAAAGGCCTAATTATGTGTGGTCCCATTAGTGTCTTAATGTAAAAGGGACTTACAACAGTCCTAGGGTAGAAAATTTAGAGGTTAAGATCTTAGGAACCTTCTAGAAATAAAGTAAAATTTCTGAATTGCATTGAAGTGTCATTCTGGTGAAATTTTCAACAAGATGCCCTTGCCTCCGCAAGCCTATCAAAAAGTGTTGCATTTTTCCTACTCATTCTTGTATTGATTAAACACATCTCCTTGGTTGAGGGGTCAACAACTCGATTGGTAGGTAGGTAAGTCTTGTAGTCTCCCCAGCCATATTTAAATCCCCATTGAAACATTGACCCATTATGATAAGGAAGGAAGGATAGACACCCCCCTATGATAGAATTCCCCATGGGTGTTCCTTTGAACATCTCAACCCTTGCTAAGTCACAAGTTATTGGTATAGCTAGCTTGGGAGTTGTTAGATATACTCTTGGACTATATTGGTTGCTAGACAGATTTGAACTTGGGCCTCACTTGGGTAGTCCTCCCATATACCAATTCACATCTTTGAGGTTCCCTTGCTTTCACAGGATCATATACTAGTGTCACATTTTTGTTACTTAACGTTATACTACCTAAGGGAAGATTTCCCATACTTGTTGGTATATCCAATACTATCATATTTTTCCAACTCATCCTTGTCTCTCTTAAGGGCAAGGTTCCCTTTATTTTGCTAGATCATCTAACCTTTTCACCTTATTCTTGTTTATCCTTGCCCATCTTAGTGGTATACTTCCACGCAATTTACAACGTGTCCAACATTGTTGCCTTTTATCTACTCAAACTTGTGATGTTCTTATACCAAGTTTCTTTGCCTTCACAGGATCACCCAATGTTGTTACCTTCTCACCCTTTCTCCCTTGCCTCATCTTGGGCAAAGTTTAATTTTCTTTGGATAGTATTTAGCTTTTCAACTATTTTTTTTGTGTTCACCCTTGCTCTACATGGGAATGTTTTCCTCCTTTCTCCATGCTCCACTCCTAGTGTGTGTCACTTGGATTCCTTTCCTCCCTTCCTTTCCTCCCTCAAGGAAAGCTATTACCTTAGTTCAAGATGTTATTTTCCTTCTATGTATACAAAAGCCAGAGCCCTTTGGAAATTTCAACAAAATGGATCCTCCTTCCACATGTCCCAACATGTCTCTCATGGAAAACACAAGCACTTAAGAGAGAGCAAGTATCACGATTCTCACCCACCTTTCTTTCTTTCATTTTTTTATTTATTTTCATAATCTAATTGCTACTTGTTGGAGTACATAGTAGTTAAGGATTTATTTTCTTCCCTCTTCTGGAATATCTTGTTTTTCATGCATCAATGTTTGTTGCATTTCTACTCTTTACATGTATTACTTGTCACGATACACACATGGGAAGCACAAGTGGTTTCGAGCTTGTCAATGTAGCAGCACATCATGTTTCCATTATGGTTATTAGGTAGAGTGTTATCACATGGTTTGATTCCCTCATGTCAGGGAATTTGCTTGTTACCATTACCAGTGGGCACCCTCATGTTTTATACCCATTCTTATTGCATTATTTTCTCTTCTATTTATTCCTTGCCATTCAATATTTGTGACAACTCATTGTTCTTCCATTTCATGAACTCTAGCTCCTTCCATGGGGCTAAGATATAGTCTATGGTTTTTGCACTTCACACTAACCAAACACTTATTGTGATAGATATAGACATGAGGGCATTTTATAGTGCATTATTTTCCATTGAGGAAACCAAGGTCCTCATGTCCATGCTAATGATTACTCATAATGTGTTGAAGTCTCTCCTTTGGAGTCTTGTACCTAAATCTAGATGAGTGATTGTGATTTCCAATTTTATTATCTTGTGCAATGGAAGTTCCCCCTTTCATATTTGTCCTCCTTGATTTCATGTTTGTCTATGGCAAGTGCTATGGTTGACCCATGCAAGTCTCTCTTTTTCTAATCAAGATCCATCTTGGGCCTCGCACAGTGGCTAGGGTGTTAATTAGTTGTGGAGCCTCCCTTGGGTCCCTAGACATTCTTAATATGCTAAAGCACATGCTTGGAGGTGTTACCCAGTCAAACTTTACCCAAACTTGAGTGGTTTTGGCATAAGTTATAAAATTCTACTTTATGCATGATTGATTTTAGAATCAAATATGCACTTGAAATAAACACATAAAACAAGAAAAAAACAATTGTAATTCATCAGATAATATATATTGCAAAAATACTTCAAGGAAGCACAAGATGGGCCATCCCATGTACGCATATACCACTCCCATGTATCTCATTGTATATTGTGTCATATATAGAACCCTAAGAGAGATAGGTCATCTTAGGGAAAAGCGAAACTTTTAATCATTAACATTAATTGTAATGTTACATGGTCAAATTAATACATTAACATATTAAACTGGAGTTTGCATTTTGTTTCTTCAACAATGTATTTGTATTGTGCTTATCGTTCATGGTGCACCTATTCTTGCACTACAAAGGTGGGTTTTTCTAGGAAATTCCTATAGTTTGGTTTATTTGCTTGTAGTTTGACAAGTTAAAACCTAGAATCCACCAGTAGTTCAATTGTTGGAAATACAACTCAAGCATCCCAAAATCTATTTATATCATATTATAGCTATATGTTAAGGGTTCAAGACTTCTCTTTCACATATAATATATTATAATCGTTTTCCACACTCTTGGGGTTGGGATTTTTTGTTTTTGCTAACCCTCCACATATTTAGACACTAAAATAGGGGGTACTTTCATCTCAATATGGCTTATTTGTTGCTTTCATTGGTTTGATTGAATCATTTCACTCTTACTATTTGCATCCAGTGATCCAAAATCCCCTACTATAGGAAAGCTTCAACACAACTATACGGGTGACAAGGTCGCTTTGCCAACCAACACATGGGTCATCAAACTTGCAATTAATTGATATAATTTATACCAACATAGATCCATCTTAAACTCAGATCTATAAGCACCCAGATGGATCCAAATTCTTGAGGTGTAATTATTTTTATCTTAAATTTTTACACATTAAGAAAAAAATTACACTTTAAAATATTTGATCATTTTTCGTGCTTAATAAATCTAGCTTTAAAATGATTATTTTTTAAGCCGACATCATTTGCATTATAAATTTTTATTTTTATTTATTTTTATTAGAATGGCATGTTACATAACATTACACAACAGTTGCGCTTTACAATATCTCATTTCATTCTAGAACACCTCACTCTTGGCGCAATCATATGCTTTGCTCGAGTGTTCCTCTCATTTTATTTTATTTGGAGATAGATATCTTAGTTTTATTTCCAATAGGAAAAGTGCTACACAATCACATATAGTAGGTCCTAACCTATTTTGTTTGCTTATTGTTTGATCTTCCCCTCTAAACCCTTGTATCGTTCTTTCTTTTGTTGCATTAGAACTAGTGAGAATTAAAATAAAGGTTTAGACTAAACTTAGTTAAGAGCTTTCAGCCACCTAGTAGTTGAAATAAACCCTAAGTTATGTTCTCAATTGGTAACACAAGAAGGAATTGGGTGATCTACTTTATGTTTTTTTGTTTGTTGCATGCATTGGGTGGATAAAAGGATTTAATTAGGCTGCTTAATCTTTTTTTCGTTTCTTTATCTTCATGTAAATAGTTTCACCAACACACTGGAAAGAAAACCATTTATCAACTCTATTAATTTGTTTTGCCTGATTAATTAGTTTGTTATGTTGTTCATAGTCAAGAGTAAGATACTCATCATTGAACCTTAACAATCATGGTACAAGAAAATAATTTATCTTATACATAACTTACTGGTCTACATGTTCCCTATCCTATCATCCCAGTAAACTTTTACAATCATAGTAAAATAAGATAATTGATATCCTATCATCTCAGTAAACTTTTACAATCATAATAAAATAAGATAATTGATCTCATACCTAACTTAGTGTCCTGCCTCTTCCTATGCCTACTTGTTTAGCTTTCTCCCTAAACCTTATGGGAATCAAGCATCCTCTCAAATTCCTTCATAACTATGTTGACAAATAAAAATACATCAATTAAACCATATGGTAACTCCACTCTTTGAAACATTTAAACTATAATGTTATTTTTTATACTACACATGGGAATCAAGCATCCACTCAAATTCTTCATAGCAATGTGGACAAATAAAAAATACATTAATTAAAAATACATCCTTATCTTAATTTCATAAATTATTACAAACCTAATTTAAAACTTCATTCAAAATTTATAAATCAATTTTTCAAAATTTGTACATCAATTTTCTATAATTTAACTGACCATATATTATAAAAAATTTACTTACTCTACATATTTATTTTTTCACTTTTAAAGAAATTTGCCTCATCTTAATTTCATCAATTATTAAAAACTTAATTTAAAACTTCATTAAAAATTCGTACATCAATTTTCCATAATTTAAATGACCATATATTATAAAAAATTACTTAGTCTACATATTTATATTTTCACTTTTAAAGAAATTTGCTACTAAAACACTACTTAACCTAAAGCTTTATTTTTTTAAAGAAATTTGCTACTAAAACACTACTTAACCTAAAGCTTTATTTTTTTTCTTTTAAGCATTTGCTGTTATAAATCACACCATACATATTTCCTTTATCTCTTATTAAAATATCATAAAAAAAATACTCAAGATTAAAAATATTTACTCTTCTCCTTTTTAAAGAAAATTTTAAAACTAAAAATTTATTTAGCTTTAACGATTTATTTTTTTCCTTGGGGGATTTGCTATTATGAATCACCACATGCATAATGATCATTTCCACTTTGAATAAAATTAATTCAAACCATTAATTGACATCACGACGTGAACTTGAATAAAACCATTAATGATCATTATGACTCTGAACAGAACCATTAATCGAGAAAATGACGGGGACTTGAATAAAACCACTGTTTGACATCATAATTTCATGCCAGTATAACATATCCAGAAATCACTTATCAAGGTCCGAAATCCTAGCGGATCTGAATAAAACCATTAATCGAGATCATGACAGGGACTTGAATAAAACAACTATTTGACATCATAATTTCATGCCAGTATAACATATCCAGCAATCAATTATCAAGGTCTGAAATCCTAGCAAATCTGAATAAAACCATTAATCGAGATCATGACGAGAACTTGAATAAAACCACTGTTTGACCTCATAATTTCATGCCAGTATAACATATCCAGCAATCACTTATCAAGGTCCGAAATCCTAGCGGATCTGAATAAAACCATTAATCGAGATCATGACGGGAACTTGAATAAAACCATTGTTTGACATCATAATTTCATGCCAGTATAACATATCCAGCAATCACTTATCAAGGTCCGAAATCCTAGCGGATCTGAATAAAACCATTAATCGAGATCATGACGGGAACTTGAATAAAACCACTGTTTGACATCATAATTTCATGCCAGTATAACATATCCAGCAATCACTTATCACGGGCCGAAATCCAGGCGGATGTGAATCAAACCATTAATCGAGATCATGAGGGGAACTTGAATAAAACCATTGTTCGACATCATAATTTCCTGCCAGTATAACATATCCAGTTATCACTTATCAAGGGCCGAAATCCTGGCAGATGTGAATAAAACCATTAATCGATATCATGACGGGAACTTGAATAAAACCACAGTTTGACATCATAATTTCATGCCAGTATAACATATCCAGCAATCACTTATCAAGGGCCGAAATCATAGCGCAACTGAATAAAACCATTAATCGAGATCATGACGGGAACTTGAATAAAACCACTGTTTGACATCATAATTTCATGCCGGTATAACATATCCAGCAATCACTTCTCAAGGTCCGAAATCCTAGCGGATATGACTAAAACCATTAATCGAGATCATGATCGGAACTTGAATAAAACCACTGTTTCACATCATAATTTCATGTCGGTATAACATATCCAGCAATCACTTCTCAAGGTCCGAAATCCTAGCGGATATGAATAAAACCATTAATCGAGATCGTGACAGGAACTTGAATAAAACCACTGTTTGACATCATAATTTCATGACGGTATAACATATCCAGCAATCACTTCTCAAGGTCCGAAATCCTAGCGGATCTGAATAAAACCATTAATCGAGATCATGACGGGAACTTGAAAAAAACCACTGTTTGACATCATAATTTCATGTCGGTAAAACATATCCGGCAATCACGTATCAAGGTCCGAAATCCTAGTG
>LPNX010852654.1:317162-330071 GCA_001517045.1 Pseudotsuga menziesii | reverse complement strand
ATGACGGGAACTTGAATAAAACCACTGTTTGACATCATATTTTCATGCCGGTATAACATATCCAGCAATCACTTATCAAGGTCCGAAATCCTACGGATCTAAATAAAACCATTTAACGAGATCATGACGGGAACTTGAATAAAACCATTGTTTGACATCATAATTTCATGCCGGGAACTTGAATAAAACCATTGTTTGACATCATAATTTCATGCCGGTATAACATATCTAGCAATCACTTATCAAGGTCCGAAATCCTAGCGGATCTGAATAAAACCATTTATCAAGATCATGAAGGGAACTTGAATAAAACCACTGTTTGACATCATAATTTAATGTCGGTATAACATATCCAGCAATCACTTATCAAGGTCCGAACACCTAGCGGATCTGAATAAAACCATTAGTCGAGATCATGACGGGAACTTGAATAAAACCACTGTTTGACATCATAATTTCATGCCGGTATAACATATCCAGCAATCACTTATCAAGTGCCGAAATCCTAGCAGATCTGAATAAAACCATTAACCGAGATCATAACGAGATCTCGAATAAAACCATTGTTTGACATCATAATTTCATGCCGGTATAACATATCCAGCAATCACTTATCAAGGCCCGATATCCTAGCAGATCTGAATAAAACCATTAATCGAGATCATGACGGGAACTCGAATAAAACCACTGTTTGACATCATAATTTCATGCCAGTATAACATAGCCAGCAATCACTTGTCAAGGTCCGAAATCCCAGCGGATCTGAATAAAACCATTAGTCGAGATCATGACGGGAACTTGAATAAAACCACTGTTTGTCATCATAATTTCATGTCGGTATAACATATCCAGCAATCACTTATCAAGCGTCGAAATCCTAGCAGATCTGAATAAAACCATTAATCGAAATCATGACGGAAACTCGAATAAAACCACTGTTTGACATCATAATTTCATGCCGGTATAACATATCCAGCAATCACTTATACAGGGCCGAAATCCTAGCAGATCTGAATAAAATCATTAATCGAGATCATGACGGTAACTTGAATAAAACCACTGTTTGACATCATAATTTCATGGCGGTATAACATATCCAGCAATCACATATCAAAGGCCGAAATCCTAGCGTATCTGAATAAAACCATTAATCGAGATCATGACGGGAACTTGAATAAAACCACTGTTTGACATCATAATTTCATGCCAGTATAACATATCCAGCAATCACTTATCAAGGTCTGAAATCCTGGCAGATCTGAATAAAACCATTAATCGAGATCATGACAGGAACTTGAATAAAACCACTGTTTGACATCATAATTTCATGCTAGTATAACATATCCAGCAATCACTTATCAAGGTCCGAAAACCTACAGGATCTATATAAAACCATTAATCGAGATCATGACGGGAACTCGAATAAAACCACTGTTTGACATCATAATTTCATGCCAGTATAACATATCCAGCAATCACTTATCAAGGCCCGAAATCCTAGCGGATCTGAATAAAACCATTAATCGAGATCATGACGGGAACTTGAATAAAACCACTGTTTGACATAATAATTTCATGCCTGTATAACATATCCAACAATCACTTATCAACGGCCGAAATCCTAGTGGAACTGAATAAAACCATTAATCGAGATCATGAGGGGAACTTGAATAAAACCACTGTTTGACATCATAATTTCATGCCGGTATAACATATCCAGCAATCACTTATCAAGGGCCGAAATCCTAGCGAAACTGAATAAAACCATTAATCGAGATCATGACGGGAACTTGAATAAAACCACTATTTGACATCATAATTTCATGCTGGTATAACATATCCAGCAATCACTTCTCAAGTTCCGAAATCCTAGCGGTTATGAATAAAACCATTAATCGAGATCATGAGCGGAACTTGAATAAAACCACTGTTTGACATCATAATTTCATGCCGGTATAACATATCCAGCAATCACTTATCAAGGACCGAAATCCTAGCGGATCTGAATAAAACCATTAATCGAGATCATGACGGGAACTTGAATAAAACCACTTTTTGACATCATAATTTCATGCCGGTATAACATATCCAGCAATCACTTATCAAGGTCCGAAATCCTAGCAAGTCTGAATAAAACCATTAAACGACATCATGACGGGATCTCGAATAAAACCACTGTTTGACATCATAATTTCATGCCTGTATAACATATCCAGCAATCACTTATCAAGGTCTGAAATCCTAGCGGATCTGAATAAAACCATTAATCGAGATCATGACGGGAACTTGAATAAAACCGATGTTTGACATCATAATTTCATGCCAGTATAACATAGCCGACAATCACTAATCAAGGGCCGAAATCCTAGCGGATCTGAATAAAAACATTAATCGAGATCATGACGGGAACTCGAATAAAACCACTGTTTGACATCGTAATTTCATGCCAATATAACACAGCCAGCAATCACTTATCAAGGTCCAAAATTCTAGAAGATCTGAATAAAACCATTAATCGAGATCATGACGAGAACTTGAATAAAACCACTGTTTGACATCATAATTTCATGCCAGTATAACATATCCAGCAATCACTTATCAAGGTCCGAAATCCTAGCGGATCTGAATAAAACCATTAATCGAGATCATGACGGGAACTTGAATAAAACCATTGTTTGACATCATAATTTAATGCCGGTATAACATATCCAGGAATCACTTATCAAGGTCCGAAATCCTAGCGCATTTGAATAAAACAATTAATCGAGATCATGACAGGAACTTGAATAAAACCACTGTTTGACATCATAATTTCATGCCGGTATAACATATCCAGAAATCACTTATCAACGGCCGAAATCCTAGCGGATCTGAATAAAACCATTAATCGAGATCATGACGGGAACTTGAATAAAACCACTGCTTGACATCATAATTTCATGCCAGTATAACATATCCAGCAATCACTTATCAAGGTCCGAAATCCTGGCGGATCTGAATAAAACCATTAATCGAGATCATGACGGAAACTTGTATAAAACCACTGTTGGACATCATAATTTCATGCCAGTATAACATATCCAGCAATCACTTATCAAGGTCTGAAATTTTACCGGATCTGAATAAAACCATTAATCGAGATCATGACGGGAACTTGAATAAAACCACTTTTTGACATCATAATTTCATGCTGGTATAACCTATACAACAATCACTTATCAAGGTCCGAAATCCTAGCAGCTCTGAATAAAACCATTAATCAAGATCATGACGGGAACTTGAATAAAACCAATGTTTGACATCATAATTTCATGCCGGTATAACATATCCAGCAATCACTTATCAAGGTCCGAAATCCTAGCAGATCTAAATAAAAACATTTATCAAAATCATGACGAGAACTTGAATAAAACCATTGTTTGACATCATATTTTCATGCCGGTATAAAATATCCAGCAATCACTTATCAAGGTCCGAAATCCTAGCGAATCTGAATAAAACCATTAATCGAGATCATGACGGGAACTTGAATAAAACCACTGTTTTACATCATAATTTCATGCCACTATAACATATCCAGCAATCAGTTATCAAAGTCCGAAATCCTAGAGGATCTAAATAAAACCATTAATCGAGATCATGACGGGAACTTGAATAAAACCACTGTTTGACATCATAATTTCATGTCAGTATAACATATCCAGAACCACTTATCAAGGTCTGAAATCCTAGCGGATCTGAATAATACCATTAGTCGAGATCATGACGGGAACTTGAATAAAACAACTGTTTGACATCATAATTTCATGCCGGTATAACATATCCAGCAATGACTTATCAACGGCCGAAATCCTAGCGGATCTTAATAAAACCATTAATCGAGATCATGACGGGAACTTGAATAAAACCACTGCTTGACATCATAATTTCATGCCAGTATAACATATCCAGCAATCACTTAGCAAGGTCCGAAATCCTAGCGGATCTGACTATAACCATTAATCGAGATCATGACGGGGACTTGAATGAAACCACTGTTTGACATCATAATTTAATGCCGGTATAACATATCCAGCAATCACTTATCAAGGTCCGAAATCCTAGCGGATCTAAATAAAACCATTAATCGAGATCATGACGAGAACTTGAATAAAACAACTGTTTGACATCATAATTTCATGCCGGTATAACATATCCAGCAATGACTTATCAACGGCCGAAATCCTAGCGAATCTTAATAAAACCATTAATCGAGATCATCACGGGAACTTGAATAAAAGCACTGCTTGACATCATAATTTCATGCCAGTATAACATATCCAGCAATCACTTATCAAGGTCCGAAATCCTGGCGGATCTGAATAAAACCATTAATCGAGATCATGACGGGAACTTGAATAACACCACTGTTTCACATCATAATTTCATGCCAGTATAACATATCCAGCAATCACTTATCAAGGTCCGAAATTCTACCGGATCTGAATAAAACCATTAATCGAGATCATGATGGGAACTTGAATAAAACCAATGCTTGACATCATAATTTCATGCCAGTATAACATATCCAGCAATCACTTATCAAGGTCCGAAATCCTAGCGGATCTGAATAAAACCATTAATCGAGATCATGACGGGAACTTGAAAAAAACCACTGTTTGACATCATAATTTCATGACGGTATAACATATCCAGCAATCACTTATCAAGGTCCGAAATCCTAGCAGATCTGTATAAAACAATTAATCGACATCAGGACGGGAACTTGAATAAAACCACTGTTTAACATCATAATTCAATGCCGGTATAACATATCCAGCAATCACTTATCAAGGTCCGACATCCTAGCGAATCTGAATAAAACCATTAATCGAGATCATGACGGCAACTTGAATAAAACCGCTATTTGACATCATAATTTCATGCCAGTATAACATATCCAGCAATCACTTATCAAAGCCCGAAATCCTAGCGGATCTGAATAAAACCATTAATCGAGATCATGACAGGAACTTGAATAAAACCACTGTTTGACATCATAATTTCATGCCGGTATAACATATCCAACAATCACTTATCAAGGTCCGAAATACCAGCGGATCTGAATAAAACCATTAGTCGAGATCATGACGGGAACTTGAATAAAACCACTGTTTGTCATCATAATTTCATGCCGGTATAACATATCCAGCAGTCACTTATCAAGCACCGACATCCTAGCAGATCTGAATAAAACCATTAATCGAAATCATGACGGAAACTCGAATAAAACCACTGTTTGACATCATAATTTCATGCCGGTATAACATATCCAGCAATCACTTATCAAGGGCCGAAATCCTAGCAGATCTGAATAAAATCATTAATCGAGATCATGACGGTAACTCGAATAAAACCACTGTTTGACATCATAATTTCATGGCGGTATAACATATCCAACAATCACATATCAAAGGCCGAAATCCTAGCGGATCTGAATAAAACCATTAATCGAGATAATGACGGGAACTTGAATAAAACCACTGTTTGACATCATAAATTCATGCCGGTATAACATATCCAGCAATCACTTATCAAGGTCCGAAATCCTGGCAGATCTGAATAAAACCATTAATCGAGATCATGACGGGAACTTGAATAAAACCACTGTTTGACATCATAATTTCATGCCAGTATAACATATCCAGCAATCACTTATCAAGGTCCGAAAACCTACAGGATCTAAATAAAACCATTAATCGAGATCATGACGGGAACTCGAATAAAACCACTGTTTGACATCATAATTTCATGCCAGTATAACATATCCAGCAATCACTTATCAAGGCCCGAAATCCTAGCGGATCTGAATAAAACCATTAATCGAGATCATGACGGGAACTTGAATAAAACCACTGTTTGACATAATAATTTCATGCCCGTATAACATATCCAACAATCACTTATCAAGGGCCGAAATCCTAGCGGAACTGAATAAAACCATTAATCGAGATCATGACGGGAACTTGAATAAAACCACTGTTTGACATCATAATTTCATGCCGGTATAACATATCCAGCAATCACTTATCAAGGGCCGAAATCCTAGAAGAACTGAATAAAACCATTAATCAAGATCATGACGGGAACTTGAATAAAACCACTGTTTGACATCATAATATCATGCCGGTATAACATATCCAGCAATCACTTCTCAAGGTCCGAAATCCTAGCGGTTATGAATAAAACCATTAATCGAGATCATGACCGGAACTTGAATAAAACCACTGTTTGACATCATAATTTCATGCCGGTATAACATATCCAGCAATCACTTATCAAGGTCCGAAATCCTAGCGGATCTGAATAAAACCATTAATCGAGATCATGACGAGAACTTGAATAAAACCACTGTTTCACATCATAATTTCATGCCGGTATAACATATCCAGCAATCACTTATCAAGGTCCGAAATCCTAGCAAATCTGAATAAAACCATTAAACGACATCATGACGGGATCTCGAATAAAACCACTGTTTGACATCATAATTGCATGCCGGTATAACATATCGAGCAATCACTTATCAAGGTCTGAAATCCTAGCGGATCTGAATAAAACCATTAATCGAGATCATGACGGGAACTTGAATAAAACCGATGTTTGACATCATAATTTCATGCCAGTATAACATAGCCAACAATCACTAATCAAGGGCCGAAATCCTAGCGGATCTGAATAAAAACATTAATCGAGATCATGACGGGAACTCGAATAAAACCACTGTTTGACATCGTAATTTCATGCCAATATAACACAGCCAGCAATCACTTATCAAGGTCCGAAATTCTAGCGGATCTGAATAAAACCATTAATCGAGATCATGACGGGAACTTGAATAAAACCACTGTTTGACATCATAATTTCATGCCGGTATAACATATCCAGCAATCACTTATCAAGGTCCGAAATCCTAGCGGATTTGACTAAAACCATTAATCGAGATCATGACGGGAACTTGAATAAAACCATTGTTTGACATCATAACTTAATGCTGGTATAACATATCCAGGAATCACTTATCAAGGTCCGAAATCCTAGCGCATTTGAATAAAACAATTAATCGAGATCATGACAGGAACTTGAATAAAACCACTCTTTGACATCATAATTTCATGCCGGTATAACATATCCAGAAATCACTTATCAACAGCCGAAATCCTAGCGGATCTGAATAAAACCATTAATCGAGATCATGACGGGAACTTGAATAAAACCACTGCTTGACATCATAATTTCATGCCAGTATAACATATCCAGCAATCACTTATCAAGGTCCGAAATCCTGGCGGATCTGAATAAAACCATTAATCGAGATCATGCCGGGAACTTGTATAAAACCACTGTTTGACATCGTAATTTCATGCCAGTATAACATATCCAGCAATCACTTATCAAGGTCTGAAATTTTACCGTATCTGAATAAAACCATTAACCGAGATCATGACGGGAACTTGAATAAAACAACTTTTTGACATCATAATTTCATGCTGGTATAACCTATCCAACAATCACTTATCAAGGTCCGAAATCCTAGCGGCTCTGAATAAAACCATTAATCGAGAACATGACGGGAACTTGAATAAAACCAATGTTTGACATCATAATTTCATGCCGGTATAACATATCCAGCAATCACTTATCAAGGTCCGAAATCCTAGCAGATCTAAATAAAAACATTTATCAAAATCATGAAGAGAACTTGAATAAAACCACTGTTTGACATCATATTTTCATGCCGGTATAAAATATCCAGCAATCACTTATCAAGGTCCGAAATCCTAGCGGATCTGAATAAAACCATTAATCGAGATCATGACGGGAACTTGAATAAAACCACTGTTTTACATCATAATTTCATGCCGGTATAACATATCCAGCAATCACTTATCATAGTCCGAAATCCTAGAGGATCTAAATAAAACCATTAATCGAGATCATGACGGGAACTTGAATAAAACCACTGTTTGACATCATAATTTCATGTCAGTATAACTTATCCAGCATCACTTATCAAGGTCCGAAATCCTAGCGGATCTGAATAATACCATTAGTCGAGATCATGACGGGAACTTGAATAAAACCACTGTTTGACATCATAATTTCATGCCGGTATAACATATCCAGCAATCACTTATCAAGTGCCGAAATCCTAGTAGATCTGAAAAAAACCATTAATCGAGATCATGACGGGATCTCGAATAAAACCACTGTTTGACATCATAATTTCATGCTGGTATAACATATCCAGCAATCACTTATCAAGGGCCGAAATCCTAGCAGATCTGAATAAAACCATTAATCGAGATCATGACGAGAACTCGAATAAAACCACTGTTTGACATCATAATTTCATGCCAGTATAACATAGCCAGCGATCACTAATCAAGGGCCGAAATCCTAGCAAATCTGAATAAAACCATTAATCGAGATCATGATGGGAACTCGAATAAAACCACTGTTTGACATCATAATTTCATGGCAATATAACATAGCCAGCAATCACTTATCAAGGGCCAAAATCTTAGCGGATCTGAATAAAACCATTATTCGAGATCATGACGAGAACTTGAATAAAACCACTGTTTGACATCATAATTTCATGCCAGTGTAACATATCCAGCAATCACTTATCAAGGCTCGAAATCCTAGCGGATCTGAATAAGACCATTAGTCGAGATCATGACGGGAACTTGAATAAAACCATTGTATGACATCATAATTTCATGCCAGTATAACATATCCAGCAATCACTTATCAAGGCCCGAAATCCTAGCGGATCTGAATAAGACCATTAATCGAGTTCATGACGGGAACGTGAATAAAACCACTGTTTGACATCATAATTTCATGCCAGTATAACATATCCAGCAAGCACTTATCAAGGGCCGAAATCCTAGCGGATCTGAATAAAACCGTTAATCGAGATCATGACGGGAACTTGAATAAAACCACTGTTTGACATCATAATTTCATGCCAGTATAACATATCCAGCTATCACTTATCAAGGGTCGAAATCCTGGCAGATGTGAATAAAATCATTAATCGAGATCATGATGGGAACTTGAATAAAACCACTGTTTGACATCATAATTTCATGCCAGCATAACATATCCAGCAATCACTTATCAATGGCCGAAATCCTAGCGGAACTGAATAAAACCATTAATCGAGATCATGACGGGAACTTGAATAAAACCACGGTTTGACATCATAATTTCATGCCGGTATAACATATCCAGCAATCTCTTCTCAAGGTCCGAAATCCTACCGGAAATAAATAAAACCATTAATCGAGATCATGACCAGAACTTGAATAAAACCACTGTTTGACATCATAATTTCATGCCGGTATAACATATCCAGCAATCACTTATCAAGGTCCGAAATCCTGGCGGATCTGAATAAAACCATTAATCGAGATCATGACGGGAACTTGAATAAAACCACTGTTTGACATCATAATTTCATGACGGTATAACATATCCAGCAATCACTTATCGAAGTCTGAAATCCTGGCAGATCTGAATAAAACCATTAATCGAGATCATGACGGGAACTTGAATAAAACCATTGTTTGACATCATAATTTCATGCCGGTATAACATACAGCAATCACTTATCAAGGTCCAAAATCCTGGCGGATCTGAATAAAACCATTAATCGAGATCATGACGGGAACTTGAATAAAACCACTGTTTGACATCATAATTTCATGCCAGTATAACATATCTAGCAATCACTTATCAAGGTCCAAAATCCTAGCGGATTTGAATAAAACCATTAATCGAGATCATGACGGGAACCTGAATAAAACCACTGTTTGACATGATAATTTCATGCCAGTATAACATATCTAGCAATCACTTATCAAGGTCCAAAATCCTAGCGGATTTGAATAAAACCATTATTCGAGATCATGACGGGAACTTGAATAAAACCACTGTTTGACATCATAATTTCATGCCCGTATAACATATCCAGTAATCACTTATCAAGGTCCAAAATCTTAGCGGATCTGAATAAAACCATTAATCGAGATCATGAAGGGAACTTGAATAAAACTACTGTTTGACATCATAATTTCATGCCAGTATAACATATCCAGCAATCACTTATCAAGGTCCAAAATCCTAGCGGATCTGAATAAAACCATTTATCGAGATCATGACGAGAACTTGAATAAAACCACTGTTTGACATCATAATTTCATGCCAGTATAACATATCCAGCAAGCACTTATCAAAGTCCAAAATCCTAGCGGATCTGAATAAAACCATTAATCGAGATCATGACGTGAACTTGAATAAAACCACTGTTTGACATCATAATTTCATGCCAGTATAACATATCCAGCAATCACTTATCAAGGTCCAAAATCCTAGCGGATCTAAATAAAACCATTAATCGAGATCATGACGGGAACTTGAATAAAACCACTGTTTGACATCATAATTTCATGCCAGTATAACATATCCAGCAATCACTTATCAAGGTCCGAAATCCTAGCGGATCTGAATAAAACCATTAGTCGAGATCATGACGAGAACTAGAATAAAACCACTGTTTGACATCATAATTTCATGCCGGTATAACATATCCAGCAATCACTTATCAAGGTCCGAAATCCTAGCGGATCTGAATAAAACCATTAGTCGAGATCATGACGGGAACTAGAATAAAACCACTGTTTGACATCATAATTTCATGCCGGTATAACATAGCCAGCAATCACTTATCAAGGTCCGAAATCCTAGCGGATCTGAATAAAACCATTATTCGAGATCATGACGGGAACTCGAATAAAACCACTGTTTGACATCATATTTTCATCCCGGTATAACATATCCAACAATCACTTATCAAGGTCCGAAATCCTAGCGGATCTGAATAAAACCATTAGTCGAGATCATGACAGGAACTCGAATTAAACCACCGTTTGACATCATAATTTCATGCCAGTATAACATAGCCAGCAATCACTTATCAAGGGCCGAAATCCTAGCGGATCTGAATAAAACCATTAGTCGAGATCATGACGGGAACTTGAATAAAACCACTGTTTGACATCATAATTTCATAACAGTATAACATATCCAGCAATCACTTATTAAGGCCCAAAATCCTGGCGGATGTGAATAAAACCATTAATCGAGATCATGACGGGAACTTGAATAAAACCACTGTTTGACATCATAATTTCATGCCAGTATAACATAGCCAACAATCACTTATCAAGGGCCGAAATCCTGGCGGATCTGAATAAAACCATTAGTCGAGATCATGACAGGAACTTGAATAAAACCACTGTTTGACATCATAATTTCATAACAGTATAACATATCCAGCAATCACTTATCAAGGCCCGAAATCCTGGCGGAACTAAATAAAACCATTAATCGAGATCATGACGGGAACTTGAATAAAACCATTGTTTGACATCATAATTTCATGCCAGTTTAACATATCCAACAATCACTTATCAAGGGTCGAAACCCTGGCGGATGTGAATAAAACCATTAATCGAGATCATGACAGGAACTTGAATAAAACCACTGTTTGACATCATAATTTCATGCCAGTATAACATATCCAGCAATCACTTATCAAGGGCTAAAATCCTGACGGAACTAAATAAAACCATTAATCGAGATCATGACGGGAACTTGAATAAAACCATTGTTTGACATCATAATTTCATGCCAGTATAACATATCCAGCAATCACTTATCAACGGCCGAAATCCTAGCGGAACTGAATAAAACCATTAATCGAAATCATGACGGGAACTTGAATAAAACCACTGTTTGACATCATAATTTCATGCCAGTATAACATATCCAGCAATCACTTATCAACGGCTGAAATCCTGGTGGATCTGTATAAAACCGTTAATCTAGATCATGACGGGAACTTGAATAAAACCACTGTTTGACATCATAATTTCATGCCACTATAACATATCCAGCAATCACTTATCAAGGGTCGTAATCCTAGCGGATCTGAATAAAAACCATTAATCGAGATCATGACGGGAACTTGAATAAAACCACTGTTTGACATCATAATTTCATGCCGGTATAACATAACCAGCAATCACTTATCAAGGGCCGAAATCCTAGCGGATCTGAATAAAACCATTAATCGAGATCATGACGGGAACTTGAATAAAACCACTGTTTGACATCATAATTTCATGCCGGTATAACATATCCAGCAATCACTTATCAAGGGCCGAAATCCTAGCGGATCTGAATAAAACCATTAATCGAGATCATGACAGGAACTTGAATAAAACCGCTGTTTGACATCATAATTTCATGCCGGTATAACATATCCAGCAAACACTTATCAAGGGCCGAAATCCTAGCGGATCTGAATAAAACCATTAATCGAGATCATGACGAGAACTTGAATAAAACCACTGTTTGACATCATAATTTAATGCCGGTATAACATATCCAGTAATCACTTATCAAGGGCCGAAATCCTAGCGGATCTGAATAAAACCATTAATCGAGATCATGACGGAAACTTGAATAAAACCACTGTTTGACATCATAATTTCATGCCGGTATAACATATCCAGCAATCACTTATCAAGGGCCGAAATCCTAGTGGATCTGAATAAAACCATTAATCGAGATCATGACGGGAACTTGAATAAAACCACTGTTTGACATCATAATTTCATGCCGGTATAACATATCCATCAATCACTTATCAAGGGCCGAAATCCTAGCGGATCTGAATAAAACCATTAATCGAGATCATGACGGGAACTTGAATAAAACCACTGTTTGACATCATAATTTCATGCCTGTATAACATATCCAGCAATCACTTATCAAGGTCCGAAATTCTGGCGG
>LPNX010852654.1:253464-315655 GCA_001517045.1 Pseudotsuga menziesii | reverse complement strand
AGATCATGACGGGAACTTGAATAAAACCACTGTTTGACATCATAATTTCATGCCGGTATAACATATCCAGCAATCACTTATCAAGGTCCGAAATCCTGGCGGATATGAATAAAACCATTAATCGAGATCATGACGGGAACTTGAATAAAACCACTGTTTGACATCATAATTTCATTCCGGTATAACATATCCAGCAATCACTTATCAAGGTCCAAAATCCTGGCGGATCTGAATAAAACCATTAATCGAGATCATGACGGGAACTTGAATAAAACCACTGTTTGACATCATAATTTCATGCTAGTATAACATATCCAGCAATCACTTATCAAGGTCCAAAATCCTAGGGGATCTGAATAAAACCATTAATCGAGATCATGACGGGAACTTGAATAAAACCACTGTTTGACATGATAATTTCATGCCAGTATAACATATCTAGCAATCACTTATCAAGGTCCAAAATCCTAGCGGATCTGAATAAAACCATTATTCGAGATCATGACGGGAACTTGAATAAAACCACTGTTTGACATCATAATTTCATGTCAGTATAACATATCCAGTAATCACTTATCAAGGTCCAAAATCCTAGCGGATCTGAATAAAACCATTAATCGAGATCATGACGGGAACTTGAATAAAACTACTGTTTGACATCATAATTTCATGCCAGTATAACATATCCAGCAATCACTTATCAAGGTCCAAAATCCTAGCGGATCTGAATAAAACCATTTATCGAGATCATGATGAGAACTTGAATAAAACCACTGTTTGACATCATAATTTCATGCCAGTATAACATATCCAGCAAGCACGTATCAAGGTCCAAAATCCTAGCGGATCTGAATAAAACCATTAATCGAGATCATGACGTGAACTTGAATAAAACCACTGTTTGACATCATAATTTCATGCCAATATAACATATCCAGCAATCACTTATCAAGGTCCAAAATCCTAGCGGATCTGAATAAAACCATTAATCGAGATCATGACGGGAACTTGAATAAAACCACTGTTTGACATCATAATTTCATGCCAGTATAACATATCCAGCAATCACTTATCAAGGTCCAAAATCCTAACATGTCCCGCCATTAATTGACATCACACCATTAATTGACATCACAATTGCATGCAAGTAGAAAAGAAACATATCCAGCAATCAGTTATCAAGGTCCAAAATCCTATCATTATCGTGGATGAAAGGAAAGATGGATAAAAACCCATGTTATACTGTTCTCCAAGATAACGGAGACGATAATTTCTAGATGAAAAGAAAACAAGCGATTCACAGATGTGAATTAAATAGACAGAACAAGAAGTTGGTTAAAAACAAATACGTCTTGCAAAGAAGCCACTAACACAAAAATCGATTTCTCAGAAATTCGATGAAATTATTTTTCTCTTAAAACTCCCACTGAGGTCCAATGCTAATAAACCATTCCCATTGAATTAACATGTAGAAAGACTGAAGGAACGAATCTTTATGTTTAGACAAGTATCCCAGGAAACCAATCTAGCAAGAAAAATTACGCTAAGTAAAAAACATATCAAAATATTACAGAAAGGAATCATATAATCCATAAATGAAGTTTAATCACAGCATCACTTTTTGTTGCATTGAGAGTAGTAATATGCTATGCAACCTAGTATAGAGAGATGTTAATATAGAGATGTTATGTGATAACAAAAAATAAATTAAGTTATATGCTCTGGTATATCAAATAAATTTCAACTTTTACATAAATTAAAAAGATTAAAACTAAGGATAAATTCATCTTAAATCTGGATCAATTGTCTTAATTTTTAATTATAAAAAAATATCTAAAAAATGAGATCCCAAGCAATGTTTCATAAATCAGTATAGAGATGTTATGTGATAACAAAAAATAAATTAAGTTATATGCTTTGGTATATCAAATAAATTTCAATTTTTACATAAATTAAAAAAATTAAAACTAAGGATAAATTCATCTTAAATCTGGATCTATTTTGTCTTAATTTTTAATTATAAAAAAATATCTAAAAAATGAGATCCCAATCAATGCTTCATAAATCAGGTCTTAAAATAATTCTATACTGATGAACACTAAATTTCTCCATCTGACAGGAAAATTAGATGAAAATTTGAGTAAGATAACAAAGGAAAATTAGATGAAAATTAGAGTAAGTTAACAAAACCAAATAATGTAACCGCCCCCACAAGAAGTATCTTGAAAACATAAAAAATATATATTGATTTTCCTTGGTTCAACTGATAATGGGAACAACATGAGGTCTTGCATAACTCAATAATTCAATAATTCAACCTATATGATAAAAAACTTTAAAAGGCCAAAAGATGAACAGATCAAACTGCAGAAACTAATCCAGTCAGTCATCATTACTGCAAAAAGCAGACCAAATACATAATTTATAAATCAACAGATAATGATCGCCTTGTGTAGCAAACCATCACCTTATCTTTGACACCGACCACCATGGCATTCCAGTCGATCTCTGGAAATGGGGAGATGGGTTCCAATTCAAAATTTCGGAGTAAGTGAATCCATATAGCTTTGATCTGCAAGTAGGCAAAAGGTTCACCAAGACAACCATGTCTTCCCCCACCAAAAGAGATGTATGAAAAGGCACCTGTAATCTTATCTTCTTCACGATCAGGTGCAAAGCGATCTGGATCATATGTATCAGGATTCTTAAAGATATGTGGTAATCTATTTGCGAACACTGGAGATGTTGCAACCACATGTCCTTTGAGTATGACATAGTCCTTCCCGTCCTTGGTCTTGGGGTATGCACCTGTTACCCATTTCCTTGCTCGTGGTTGGCTAGGGTTTCTATTCAGATCCAAGAAGGATGCGTTGTCTAACCAATGGTATTTGGAGAGCAGCCTTCTTATCCTCAGACCTTGGCACTAATGCTTGACACTCACCAAATAGAACGAGGTAAGTAGTAGGGCAAAACCAGCAGGAAGATGAGCTACAGACCTGGGCAACCTCACAGTTGGTCAAAATTATGAGATTTACAATGAAAGAAGTGGAGTAGCGGATTAAACAGTCCTTGCAGGTCTATTTTTCCCATTTGGAGCTCAACAATTTAACAGGGGTGGAGCAGAGCTGGGATCTCTGGTTATTCGATGGGATCTCCCCCAATCGATTCGACAAGTATTGGCTCAGATCAGCTCCTGCAAGTAAGCTGGAAAAGCTGTTGTCCGGACAAACGGTGGGGGTTTGCAATTACAACCCCGGAAGACAGAAATCCCTGGAGCTCCTTTCACAGTCATTGCAGGTCTATTTTTCCCCTTTGGAGCTCAACAATTTAAGAGGGGCGGAGCAGATCTAGATGCATTGAAACGAAGAGAACTGGATGGAGCGGCTAGCCTGGAACTCAAGCGTGAAAGCTTCAATATTACCAGGTTTTCATAAAAATGCAAGCAACTATGATTCCCTTATTTTAAATTCATGTTTCCTTATTTTTAATTCATGTTACTCTTCCTTTTCTTTGAGTTATGTTCCTCATTCTTCAACTCTGGACACATCCCACAGTGCCATTTTACCAAGTCATACTAACATGTGATAAAAGAGCTTGACTGTCTTCTTCGTCACTAAATCTTCAATTTGGCTTTCCTCCCCCAGAAAAACATCCCCGGGACCAATAAAAAAATCTATCAACTAGACAAGGCTATTAGTGACACTTAAGAGACATTTTCCTCCAAAAATATAAATAAATATAGATCCACACTCAGGATGGAAATAGTTACAGTTCATTTGAAAGTATTCCCCCTTCACACCGATCTATGATGAAAAGTGAAATGGTAGTGTTCAATGTTGGAGTAGAAATTTCGATTAACAGTGTGAACTTATAATGGCAAAACCTGAGCCAAATCCTGGCCTGGGATAATTCAATCCCGGTCCTCACTATGTGGTATTTTACTTTGTGAATATTAAATGAGAAAATGGCAGAAAGCAAATCGATAGCATGACCTTGGTTGGCAGGAAATACCTGGTAATCCCACTTCTGGAAGGTCAAATCCAATGTCCCATTTTAAGTCCCAGCAACACCACAGGACCATTTATTCCAGAAGTCCATGTATCAAAGAAAGCTCCATAATTCTGTACACAAAAATATTAATCTTACGTGATTTAATACTTACGGCAGTTGATTGAGATAGGCCCAAGATAAAATTTTGAAACATTGTTGAGTACATAAAATTTTAAGGGTTTATAGATTTTTTTTAGTAAAATTTATTAATTTGAAAAATGGACATTATAAATTATAAATTATAGAATTAGGGATAGACATAATTTTAACCCCTAAAATTTTATCTCTTCTGAATTAGCAGGTAAATACCGCCAATCCAACTGTCATGCTAAGCAGAGCTATCTGATTCTCGCCAGCCTTCAGTGTAATCGGGTTTTCAAATGTAAATCCAGTGTTTTGATAATTTCCAGTCTGAGTTCCTGCAACACATTGTGTTTATAATCAGTTTTAATTCCCTTAGAGAACAAGGCAAATGCTCTACAAATTATATAGAAATAGTAAGAACCATACAACTTACCTGCAAAATTTCCATTGACAAACACATGAAGTGTACGTCCTCGTGTTCCCACACGCAAAATCAACTGGCTTCCATTCTTTAAAAAGGGTTCATTTTCATCGATATTGACACTGCATACAAAATCAGGATCCAAACAAAATTTGAGAAGAAAAAGAGAATTTTTTTTAACAGGTTTCTCGAATGCAGAAGTGAACCATAAGTTCCTATGGAGATTACTAGATTGAAATTATATTCTGAAATTCTATTATTGTCCCTGTAGCAGCAGATAGCATACCTGATTGTATACCATAGATAATCACTTTTATCCAGAACCGTGCTTAGCTGCTCTAACAAGCCCTGGGCAGACAAATGGTCTTGTCCCAGATTCCAACAACTTCTTTGCACCATGACCAGCTTGTCAATAAGTTTCCTGTATCTCCGCTTGATGTTGCAACAGAATGAAGAGACTTCATGCTGATTTGCTCCATTCCCATTAGGGAAGTCTATATACTAACCTGAACATTACATAAATAAATCTAATTAGAAGCCTTATATATTCATGTAACTTTCGCCATTGCCTTGACTCTTCTGCTGGCATTCATCAATAAAAAAATTATCCCTAACCTTTGCAGTGTTGTAGACCACATTTTTGCAGTCTGGCAAGACACTGACAGACCAAGCAAGTAGATGATAAGAGTTTCCATTGAATTGCACGGTCGCAGCATGCTTACGGCCTTTATTGCTGAGAAAGGCAGCACATATGCTTGAACTATTTTTAGAATATACCGTTGCCTGCATATCCACAATATTGATGCCTAAAAGTCAATTACTCAGTTCCATCTCAACTACTTTTAGATCAATATACAAAACACCCCAGTTCTGGCTAGCAAAGTTCTGTTCCATCCATTCATTTTTTTAGATTTTAAGGTTTTGGGTCAAAGTCAGAGAGGGTCAAAACCCCAGAAACAAAGTTCCTACCTAATAAGAACTAGGATTATGGAGGAACTATGAATTCCATCAGAATCTTAATCAATTCAAATAAAAAAATCACCAGAAATGATAGCAGTTTGAGTGCCACTTATCCCAAAGCCTCTCAGAGATTGTAATCAATAGTATTATGTCCTATAATCATAATATTAATACCCATATAAATAGTTGATCTTGCAGAAAATTCTCTCAATAGATGAACAAACCTCAAGGTGTTTCCCAAGTGAAGTGACATTCACGTCCCCGTGAATTAGAGCAGGTTCACATAGTTTTATATCTTTATGCAACTCTTTCAGATGCCCCCACTTCGGCTGCCTTATATTCCCTGTAACAATTACATTGTTTCATAATTAAAAGGAAAAACCAGAAATTTGGACTACCAATGGTTCCTAAATTCACACTGTTGAATTAGGATAATTGAACCAGAAAACATTTTTCAATGTAAAATGTTTTAAGTATATTTATATATTCTTTCACTGCAGAACAGAATTTGGCACTGGCAACTCTTACATACCATATTCATCAATTGGTGCATCGTAGTCATAACTGGTGGTAATGAATGGGCCTCCTGTTGTCCGGCCAAAGTTTGTACCTCCATGGTACTGCAACATAAAAAAACTTAAGGTAAATAAGATTGTCCATTTGTTCCACTGAGAGAGGCCATAGGCCAGGTGTTTAAGGGTTGGAGAGGTGTATGTTGCCTGATAAATCCTGGGTTATCGTGCAAGTAAAAACATAAATATGAATTCATGTGCATACTAGTATAAATATTGCCCAAGACAAAAGAAGACCAAACCCCACCATGTAATAGTTCTGAAATGTTCCTCCTCTCTGGTAAAATCGGGCTACTGCAAAAGCAACATCCTCTGTAGGCCTGTGTGGGGTCCTCGATCCAAATGTCTCAAACCTGTAATGAACACAATATTTAAACAGGATGAACAGGAAGCCCCTGGATTTCTAATACTCAAGCACTTCTTGGCATTGTATTGCAGCTGTTGTTTCTATACAAAATATAATGTTGTAAGTATTTATTTGAACACCGTGATTTAATGAAAATCAAAATTTGGGAGCGCCAGTTATTATGCATTATAGTTGTCGTGAGGCAAAGGAAACTTTACCATCCTGACCAATTCTCCGTCCACATCTTCGGCTTTTGAGGGGAATTAGGTTTGAAACTGTCACAGTAGAAACCATTGCAGGTATTGATCTACAAAAGAAATGATTCATGTATCAGGATGAGCCCTAGAGTATAGTAAATTGCTAGAGAGATAGAAAGGTTACGTGGGAAGCCAGGCTTCCATCGTTGTGATTTCTAGAACTGAACCGAAAAAAAATCTCTCGACTGGGTCTGATGCATCTTTTTGGTATATTAGAAAAAAAACTCACAATTGGGTCTGGAGCGTCATTTTGTTGGCACATCACCCATGGGAGACTTGTATTTAATGATAGTGCCAAGTTTGCAGCCCATTTTACATATGACTTGCCCTTTTGTCCATAATGTTTTTTTTTTTTTACGAGAACGGGTAAAATTTTATTTAGTGTCTGGCAATTGGGCTGCCAGGGCCTTTACAATGCATATTCCAATAATATATGCTGAGCTCCCTCTTCAGCTTAACACCTATGACAATTACTGTGCTTGGCCGCATCAGTTCTAGCTTCTTCAAATGCTGTAGTTGCCCACGTGATGAGGCAGGCTAGAGCAGCCTTAACCTTAGGGAAGCGCATAATTTGAGCTTTCTCCATTGACAATTAGTTGGCTCTTATTCAGCAAAGTACCACGGTTGGCTTCAGCATCCGCTAGACTATTTAGATTCCTTAGAACATGATGAGCCTTATAAATTCTGAAGTGAGACAAAAGGAGAAGGATTTTCCTGTAAGTTTGGGCAAGATTGATATCCGTTGGCACCTTCTTAGTGTGTAACGCTTTAACAATCAGTCTGGAGTCGCCAAAAATAGTGAGCTTTTGGATGTTCAGCTTCCTTGCTTGATTTAGACCCTGCCACAGTGCCAGATACTCTGCTTGATTGTTGGAGGCGTAACCTAGACCCCAAGCGTAGGACAGATGGAGTTTGCCGGAAGGCTCAAAGATGATGCCTCCTCCTCCAGCTTGACCGAGATTCCCTTTCGACGCCCCGTCAAAGAAAAGGCACCATTCATCGAGGGCTGATCTCCACTTAATGAAGTCCTGTTCATCCAGTCTGATTTCCCAATTTGCCTTTTGAAGAGGTTTGATGGTTTCCATGCTTTGATGATTCGGTTTGTACTCATTAAGCCAGCGATCTTCTTCAGCAGAGAGGGTGGCCGTATTGCTGATAACAGGCTTGGTATTTAAAGCTTCTGATAACATGATCTTAGCTTTGACAGCCACTTGAAGAGGGAGTCTGCTATTCTCCTTAAAGATTCTATTGTTCCTCTCCAGCTAGATCTTCCAGCACAGGAATTTGGGGATCCACATCCATGTGATCTTGAGGAGGTTTTTTTGCTCAAGTTGAAGGGAGAGAGGGAGTTCCAACGACTTATAATCTCCATTACTGAGATTGGCAAGCTGACAGTGATGGGTCCTAGCATAATCCTCCAGACCTCTTGAGTGAAATCGCAGGTGATGAAAAGGTGCTCGACAGTTTCCTCGGCGTGATTGCACAGAGGGCAGAGAGATGGCCCTTCCCATCCTTTTCTCTTGAGATTATCGCTGGTCAGTATACTATTGTGAAGCAGAGTCCAAATGAAGATGTCAATTTTTGGGATTAACGAAAAGTTCCAGAGAGCTTTCCACGGACCAGGATTGGGGGGGACCCAAGGAAGCTCCAATATAGCAACGTAGTCAACAGCTGCTGTGTAATTCCCCGATCCTGAGCCCCAACCCCATTTATCTTTAGATCTGGCACTAATAGGCGATTTACCTTGAAGGAGTTCCAACAGTTTCAGCGCTTCCTCCTTGAGCTCGTCCGAGTAATTTCCAAGGTTCCAGCTTTCCCAGGCTTCTTTGTCATCGTTTTCCCAAGAAGAAATGTCCCACAGTGTGTTGCAGTTGTTGGCTTTAAGCCAAGCTTTGATGTCTCCAGCTCGTTAACTCCATTGAGAGGCTGCTCCCCAAGGATAGAGTCTTCCCAAATTTGAATTTTTGCCCCGTTTCCCGGGATCCACGTGAGCTTTGAGGTGAAGTGAGGAAGGGCCCTTTTGCAGAGCAAGAAGATTAGGGATCCTTTCTACACTTTTGTGGGCTTTTCAAGACATCTTTCCTTGTCTCCTGTAAAGTATTTTTTCCGGAGGATTTGTTTGCTCCAAGTTCTTTTCCCAGTGATTCATGTTCCAGAGAATTTTGCCACCCATGGCTAGATTTTGGGTGGCCACATCTCTGATTTGAAGCCCCCCCTCCATTTTTGGCTTCGTGACCTTGTCCCAACTCACAAGGTGCAGCTTCTTTTCATTGTTTCGACCACCCTCCCATAGAAAGCGACGGAGCAACTCATTAATCTTGTTTGTTATGGTTTTGGGAGCTAGAAGAACCAAGCATTGGTAGATTGGAAGACTGGTAAGAACAGAGTTCATCAAGATTACTTTACCTGCTTTGTTGAGCCAATTTGCTCCCCATGCGTGGATTTTGTTTTTTAGTTTGTCCAGAAGGGGCAGCCAATGGACAACTCTAGGGGAAGCTTTAAAGATTGGAATTCCCAGGTAGGTAAAAGTATCCCAGGTTGTGATGCCTTCCATTTCAAGAGTCCGGGATAGATCCAACATTTCACGGGGAGAGCAATTCCAGCCATAGATCTTGCTTTTGTGGAAGTTTATTTCACTTCCAGAGCTGTTTCTGTAGAAATCAAGTTCTGATTTGAATTTCCTAGCTGTATTGAGATTGGCCGCTCCCAATAAAAGGGTATCATCAGCGAACTGGGCGTGGTTGACATCCTTGACCTTAGGGACAATTCTAATGCTTGAGAGAGATCTGTTTTGGAGACTTCTGTTCAATTGGAAGCTTAGGACAGAAGCTTGGATGACAAAGAGCACAGGGGAAAGAGGGCAGCCTTGCCTTAAACCTCTTGAGGCCTGGAAGAAGCTGGTGGGACGACCATTAACCAACGGAGCTATCCAAGGGGCTGATATGCAAGCTTTAACCCACTCTATGAATTTCTGACTAAACCCAAAGTTTCTCATGGCTGCAAAAAGGAAATCGTGCTTGACTCTGTCAAAGGCACTGGCCAGATCCAACTTTACTACCATGCCTTTCTCTTTTTTCTTGTAGCTAGTGTGAATGGCTTCTTGGACTAATATAATATTGTCCAGAATTTGTCTTCCTCTCACAAACCTGCCTTGATTTTCCGAGATCAATTTTGGCAAAATTCTTTTGAGTCTGTTAGCCATTATTTTGGTTATGATTTTGTATCCCATGTTACAGAGGGATATAGGCCTAAATTTGTTGAAGTTCCTGGCTCCTTTTTCTTTTGGAATGAGGGCCAAGAACGAGAAATTGGTGCTGCCCCCCAACTTGGTGCAGTTCTGAGCCTTCTTGACCATTCTGTACAAGTCCTTTTTAATGATGTCCCAGCAAGAAATGTAGAACCGGGCTGTGAATCCATCCAGCCCAGGAGCTTTGTCCGGATCCATTTTAAAGAGGGCTTTCTTGATTTCCCGAATACTTACAGGGCTATTCAGCAGCTGGTTGTCATCATCATTAATCAAATTTGGAATCTCTGAGAGAGGATAGGAGTTTGAGTCCACAGGTTCCAGATCTGGAGCAAAATAGAGGTTTTTGAAAAAGGAGTGGGCAGCCTCCTTAATGCCACTAAAATCCTTTATGACTTGGTCTTGCATCTGAATTTCATTGATGGAATTGTAGATTTTCCTGGCTTGGGCTTGCTTGTGAAAGAAAGTAGTGTTTTTGTCTCCAACTTGGAGCCAAAGCGTCCTTGACTTGACTCTCCAGTAGATTTCCTCTTCTCTACAAGCTTTGTGGTACTTCCTTTGAAGTTCAACTTCCCGGTTGAGCAAGGCCAGAGTGACTGGGGACTCTTCCAAGACCAATTGGTGCCGTTCCAGAGCCTTCTGAATTCTTTTCCTTTCATCCGTAGGAGATCTTAGGCCTTTAGCCCAAGCTTTCAGTTCAGCTTTGAGTCTTCTAAGTTTCCCTTCGCAAACATAGAAGGGGGATCCATAAACAGGTTCTTTCCAGGAATTAGACACAATGTCAAGGAAACCTTCCTGATTTACCTAGATTGGGCTGAACCGGAAGGGGATAGGACCTAGCTTTTTCCCGGGAGAGAGGGAGAGCCAGATTGATTTATGATCAAAGGTATAATGCGGGAGAATCTTGGAGGTCGCCATAAGTCCCAGTGTAAGGAAGGAGGAATGAATAAGGAAGCAGTCTAGGCGGGCAGCTATATGGCCAGGTCCTATCCTTTTATTTGACCAAGTGAACTTTCCCCTGTCAGGAATGATATCTTCAAGTTCCCAATCCAGCATCAAGTCTTCCACCCACTCTCTTGCAGGATCTCGGACAATTGATCCCCCTTTTTTTTCGGCCAGAGCAAGGGTTACATTTAAATCTCCAGCCACTACTAAATTTTCAGGATTATGCTGGTTAAGAAAAAGTTTTAAGGAGTCCCAGCACTCCTTTTTCTCAGCATAAGAGACAGGAACATACATATTAAAAAGACTTACGAGGTGACCGGATTCTTTATGGAACAGCTTGGTGAATAACCAGTGAGTGGTTCCCTCTTCTTCTACTAGATCGAGCTTTGCAGAGTCCCAGAACGTTGCCAAGCCTCCCGAAGCTCCTCTTGCATTCACAGCCCTACTCGGGCCTTTCTTCCAAAACGAGTTACTTGCTCGAAGGAGAGCCTCCTCCTCCAATTTCGTCTCCTGGATTAGGAGGACTTCCGGCCTCATTACTCTTACTAAATCCCTTATAGCTTCTTCTTTTAGAGAGCTGCCTAGTCCTCTGCAGTTCCAGGAGACGTATTGCATTATTTACCTGGTTGAGGGGGATGGCCCCCTTTCGGGGTTTTCCCAAGTTTCATCCCCGATCTGGTGTTCATCATTTCTGGAATGGTATGCTGTGAGCCTTGAACCACATCCTTGTAGGACTGCTCTTCCCTTCTTTTCTTCTCAGTCTTCCATCCATGCTTTGGTTGGTTTGGGGTACCTGACGGGCTGCTTGCTTCAGTATCTCCTTCCTCAGAGGATTCAGCTCATGTTTCTGAGCCCAAACTTATGTGTTCCTTTGACGGACTGGAGACAGCAGGTTGAGGGACTGGGTTGATTGGGGCTTGTGGTGCCCGAACTTCTTCAATTCCTGGAATGTTTATGGGGGTTTGAGCTTCATTAGGAGTTTCTTGAGGATTAGGCTTTGAGTTGCCTTCCTTTGGAGATTCCTGGGTCGTTTTCTCCTTGCTTTTGGTACTATTAGAGATTTTCCCTTTCTTTACTTTCTGCCATCCTTCCGCATCTTCTTTCCCCGCGGCCAGTTTGGGACAGTGTCTTTGGAAATGGCTGTGCTCTTGGCAATTCCTGCACTTGAAGGGCAGGTGCTCGTAGTCCAATTTCTGATAATGGGTCCAAGATCCAACTGTTAACTTTACTGCCTCCGGAAGGTCGGCTTCAAGATCCACTTCAACACAAATTCTGGCGCAGGTGTATTGTCCTTTATTATCGGCTTTGTCAATGAAGCGTCCGATTCCATTCCCTATTCTCTGCAATGAATCGAAGTCCCAGCAATGCATCGGGAGATTAGGGAGCCTGACCCACACCGGCACCTCTTTGGGGAGATCGACCGTGGGGTCAAAATCTGGTGTCCATTTGTTCAAGTAAAGGCCCTGCGTCCCCATGAAGTAGGGGCCATTTCTAAAGATTAAGTCCCGATCTTCTTCTGAGATGAATTCGAACACAAAGAACCCTCTCCCAACTGGGTAGCAAGTTACTCCATGTTTCAGATTGGGCTTCCAATTTCTCTGTATCCAGTGATCTGTGGACTTGGTGGAAGGCCATAACCCCATAAACTGACCCACTAGACCTTGCTTAGCCAATGCCAGAGCTATCTTCATTGGTTGTTCTTCAGGCAGGGCGATTTCAGGGATTTCCTCCAGCTTCTTGATAAATTTCGGGATCTCCGGGATAGTGGACTTCTTGCCTCTGCTATTGAGGAGCCTTCTGAAGGCTTCCTCATCCGATCTCGGTGGCGAGGGGGGGGGCGACCTCCCCTCCCCCAGGCGCCACCATGCTCGCTCTCAATCAACAACGTCCCTGCTCCAACCCTAGCGTGCAGAGCGTCCCAGCGTTTTTTTAATCATATCTACGGCCCTTTTGTCCATAATGTTGCTCTATGTTTCCATATTCATTTTCAATCTGCATAAAATTATGATTAAGCCCAGAAGACATACTTCATATACACACAAGACTGAAAACAAGTATCACAAAAAGACATCTTAATCTGCAAAAAATTATGATTAACCCAGAAAGCCATACATCATACACACACAACATTGAATACAAGTATCACAATAAGACATTACCTGTGTCAAGATAATGGGTCCGCCTTGCCATGCAAAGAGGTTTTCTTCTTTCATCATTTCCACTATCTTTGTTGTAAAGTTTTGCATCTCATTCTTCGGGAAACAAATCAAACCGCTAATGAGTAACCATGTCTTAAAGAGTAAACACAAACGTTTAACTTGCAATTGAAGCTCTAACATAAGCAATCATAAAAAGCATAGGCGTATTATGCAAAACCTATTGAAAACAATTCTGCAATAACATATTAGTGAGCCACATCCAAACTAAAATCACCTGAAATGGTCTGTTTTCTGTTCTAAGCGTGATGCCTGGTATGTTGTGCATCCAGACAGGGAAACCTCTGCAAGATCACAGCTTTTCAATGAGCTATAAATTTCAAAAATTAACATGACTGAAACTTTACTTAAACCAGTTTAGATATATCTTAACTGTAGATCTGTTAAACATACATCAATTCAAAAAGAAATTGAGGTAGATATCTCTGTAGTTAAATCAATTCCAAAGTTATGAATTCACATACTTGGTATTTAGTATATTTGTTTACATATATCTTAACTGTGAATTTATTAAACATTTATAAATATCAACTAAATTGAGGTTAGCAATCTCTGTATTTAAATCAATTACAAACTTAAAATAAATTCACATAGCAGATATTTTTTAATCTAATTATTCAATTTATAGGTCTTAGTTTTTTTTTTTTTTTTCTATTTCTGATTACATTCATAGTCATTTCTCTTCTTATACATATGAAACTGTAGAATGAACCTGGCTTCTTTATATAGGCGTGAATGTTTCAGCAGACAGGATGGTATGGTGATTCTGAAATCAATATCTTACAGGTACAATGGATCCATCAAGCAGAACGAGCTCATAAATCTGAGTTAAAATAAACATATGTAAACTTTTTATATATTATCCCTACAGCCTTCAGAAGATCTCAATTCTCTTACACAAAAACAATATATATTTACATACCCATAGTTCCATTCTGCACAAGCATAAGGTCCTATGCGAAGATGAGCATAAAGACCTGCTTGTTGGACTGTCTTCAAAAACCTCACCAAGTCGAATCTTCCCTTTAAAAAGTACTGCAATAATATTGCAGACCACCGTTAAAGTTATCAACATTGCACTGAATAAAACACTAAGTAATATTGACAAAATTCAAACAGATAATATTATATATCAGCAAAAATATATCTTCATAAGGATTAAAACAGCAAACTTTGATAATATCTACAGCATAAATCTATCATAGGGATTAAAAAGTGGAAACCTATTGTGACTTAAAAGATTTGGGTGAGAAAAAAAACTTCCTCACCCAGCTGCAAAACACCTTGCAATGAAAAACGCTGAATTACCTTACGCCGCTCAGGCTCGTGGCCATTCCAGAAGACATAAGTTTCAATAACATCGATTCCCCCATCCTTGGACTTGGCAATAAGATCTGGCCACATCTGTTGAACACATACAGCTAATTTTAAGTGCATAGTTAACAATAATAAATATGAACACATACAACTATAAAGTCACTGATTCGAAACTCTATGAGTACTTCCTTAAAAAACAATAACAAAACCCAAAAAACCCAATACATTACAAACCTCTGGAGTGCTCCGTGGATAATGTATGGATCCAGAGATTAAGACCCTGCGCTGTCCATTGATGAGCAAAGCTCTGCCATCATAGCTAACGCTTGTACTTGCATCCACCTTACAGTGAAAGGCAGAAAATAACCCGGCAGAAAATAACCCAAAAAACAGTAAGGTTAGAAACTTCAAAGTTGTGATAGTCTCCTTATGCTTGCTATGTTATTGAGAGTTTTGCAGAGCTCACAGATTAATTCATTGTTGGTTATCGCTCTTGTATTTAAGCTTTCACAGTGTTGATGTTATTTATGGAGTGGTTGCTCTTATTTATGGAGTGGATTGCTCTTGGATGAGAATATAGAAAAAGCTGGCTATTAATTAGGAATACATGCAATGCAGAGAGACAATAGAATCGCATGCACCATGACGTGGGATGGTTACATTAAGAAGAGTTGAATATGTTTAAGAGTCATATTTATTGTAAGTTGACCTAAGTTTCGTTTAAAAAATTAGACAACTTAATGGACAACTCCACAAAACTGTGGTGGAGAAGATCAAGTGTGAGAGTCCAGTAACAATAGCGCCTGTCTATGGAACTAGAGACATAGATCTGAAATTTATCTGCCAACCCACGGGCCAAAGTTATCTCAGTCTCCCGCAAATTTTGTGGAAGGTTTGGCCTATGGTTGAACTTTGAAGTCATTTTGAATAGGATTTTGTTATGGTTGAACTTTGAATAATTAAAAGGTAATATTTTATTATTAAAAATAAAAATAATTATAAAAAATTATATTCATTTATAAAATAAAATATTCTTATTCACTCATAAAATAATACATTATGAACCTATAAATTAAAAATTAAACTTGGATTTATTAAGCAAAAGGGGATAAAATTTCTTGACTTTAAAATTCAAAAAGAAAATGTATCTCACTAAACTGTATCCGTGTGGATGTTTGATAGATCTAGGTTTTTTTATGGATCTATGCTGGTTTTAGGAAATTTAGAGTTGGGTTAGTAGATTTTTTCACATAGGTAAATTAACAATATAAAAAATAATTAAATAAATAAATAAATATCATGTAAGCTCATAAAATAAAATAAAAATAAAAAAGCTTATAAAAAAATTAAAATCAAATGAAACTGGATCCTTTGGGTGGTTCGTAGAAGATGAATTCGATTTTCTATTTTTATTTATAGAGTTAATAAGTGGATAAATTTAATTTTTTTGACAAAAATATTTATTGATATATATATAGTTTATTTTAGAACCTAGAGACTTGGATTCATGAGAATTGAACCTCCAACTTCAATATCAAACAATCTTTGGATTTGGACTCCAATCAACTTAACTACCCCTCAATGTTTTCTATATATATAGTTAATAAGTGGATAAATTTAATTTTTATAATAATAAATAAATTATTTTTTATATTTAGTTAATGAGTGGATAAATTTAAAAAAAATATATAAAAACAAAAAATATTGTTATAGAAAGATGTTAAATTTGTTTACTTATTAACTTAATTTTCATTTTTTGTCATTTAATTAAAAAAATATGTTTCTCTTCCATATAATGTACTTGTAGGTATTCAAAATTGTTACTTGGGAAATTGGTTTTAAGGTGCAACTCCTTATGTTAATTTGATCGCATATTCTTTCACTCTAGTACTATTGGTATAAGTTGTTATCATGTCACGCTTTGTTGGTTTCTTTTTTAACTTGGAATTGTCATCTATATGATGTTGGAGCAATCAAACACAAAATTGTTGAAAATCATGAATTCTATTCATTAAGATTTTATCAATTTGGGTATATTCAAAGACCCCATTATACTCCTAGATTAACATATTGTGTTCGTGAGATGAGGAATTTTGCAAGCAAGCTCTTCCCAACTTCGCCCCATAAAAGACATCCTAAAGAGTAGTAGTTTGAGTGCCCCTTATCCCACAATTATGATGTCTACATACTATTTAGTATCTTGGCTTATCCCTATGTTGGAATATAGTATTGCATTCCTTCCTTCTTTATATGGCACAAATTAGGCATTTAGAAAGAGTTATTTTAAAAAAACATAAAAACATATGCTAAGAAGGGTGACCTTAGTGGTGGAGATGGGGTGTCACCATGTAAACATTGTTGATCCAAACCTTAGTGGTTGTGGATCTTTTGTGTCTGTGAGAGAGAGAATGTATTTGACCTTTCAAAATTGATTCCCCTCCATCATCAAAGGGGTGTAATATGTTGGACATGTCAAATTATCCAAAGTGAACATTAAAAGGAAACACAATCGTCTAATCCATGTAATGGCATTTAATGTCAAATATCCTTTACCAAGCCTATGTCTTTAGAGAGCTATTTTTAAGGCAAGGTGGGAGCCTTAACATGCCAAATGTCAACTTGAATATGTAAACCTCTTGGTGATGATATTGGGTGAGTTAGATTATAAATGGTTTGGAAAGATTTGATACCTAATACCTCATAATAGAACTCCTCATCATTATGGTGCATTTAGGCTAACATATATCTTTGGAGAGTTCTTTCATGGTAGGGAATGGACTTGGCCTACCTAATGTTAACTTGCATACCTAATGTTAACTTTCATTCATGGTGAGGTGTGGACTTAAACTACCTAATGTTAACTAACTATATGACTTTAAAATTCTTAGTAAAATTGAGTGAATAGGCTAAAAAGGGGTTTGAAAAGACATGAAAGGTAATGCTACACAATAAAATTCCACATTGTTATTACCTTTATATTATCATTTAGATATATCATAATAATGTGTAGGCTCAACTTGCTTAGTATCAACTTCAATGCCTAAACCTCTCCAAAAGACTCGTAAAGTAGGTTCGAAAAAAATTTGGAAAAACTTAAGTAAATAATACCTCCACAACAAAAATCCAATATCACGTAATGGAAATAACACATAATGGAGATAGTTGAGCTCTTATGAAGTGTGAGATAATATCCTTTCCTTTAAACATAACACCACAACAAGACAAAGAAGAAATACCATGCAAATTAAGATAATCACAAATAAAAATGTGATCAAAGGAAGATCCATGGGTAAGGCCTTAGCTTATTACTACCCACTAAAGATTTCCAAGAGAATAAGATCAAGGAAAAATGATAAAATTAATCTTATTTATCTAGTTACTTTAGACTTTTTTCAATATTAAAATAAGTATTTAAGAAGTTGTATCCTTTAGTGAAGAGAAAACATATAAATGAAAATGTCAATGTTTTTGAACTAGACCATATAAGTAAAGATATATTTTCTCAATCTGAATAGGCTTTCCATATGGATTTGATTTGACAACTATGGGTAAAGATTGAATTTGAACCTCCAAGTTTTGTGGAGCTCATCGACAATGATTAAATTTAAATCTCCAAGTTTATGGAACACATGATTAATGATGGAGTTTTATGGAGCACATTATTAATGATGGAATTTGAACCTCCAAGTTTTGTGGAACACAAAATCAATGGGGGGCTTACGTTAGTCATTGGTGTGAGTAGATCGACAGTCTCTACTAAAGCTCTTGTATATCTACTAAAAGAGTTCATCTTGGCAATTGTCTTTGCACCTTTTACATGGGATTTAATTCACCTTTTTTATGATAAATCCCATAATAAAACTATTTAGACTGTTTAGTTTGAAAATCTTTATAATCTCTTTGCAAAGCAAAAATATTTTAAACCATTTAAGTTGGGATTTAATTCCTAATCCTTACACACACAAAAATAAAAAATTGCATGGTCTTGATGCTTCTCATGAAGATACTCTAGCATGAAAAGAAAGAGTCATGTGTTAGAAATTCTCCAATATTGGTGATGATATGCAACCACCTTAAGAATTTCTCATTAAAAGAGAGTTCTCATTAATTCACCTTTTTTATGATAAATCCCATAATAAAACTATCTAGATTGTTTAGTTTGAAAATCTTTACAATCTCTTCGAACAGCAAAAACTTTAAACCATTTAAGTTGGGATTTAATTCCTAATCCTTACACACACACACACACACACACACACACACAAAAAGTGCATGGTCTTGATGCTTCTCATGAAGATACTCTAGTATGAAAAGAAAGAGTCGTGTGTTAGAAATTCTCCAATATTGGTGATGATATGCAACCACCTTAAGAATTTCTCATTAAAAGAGAGTTCAAATCTATAGTGGTCTCCATTCCATTAAGGCAAGGTATAATGACATTAGATTTCTTCTAAATTTTACATGAAGCCACAAATGAACGTTTTATCTTGGTCAAAGTTAGTGTGATTAACTAGTCTTGCATGTTGAAATCCCTATAATTATTTTTTACAAAAGAGAGTTCCACAAGAGGATTGTCTAGGACTTGTACCTTTTAAGGGATCTTACAATATATTTGGTGCATAGGGACTAACCCTGGGTGTGGATGTTAACAAAATTCCTATAATACTCTTGTCCTTGGATATATAATGTAGACACTAGTTAACTATGTTGAAATTTTTTTAACAAGTTAGTCGAAAGTGTAGACTAATGGTTAAATTGAGGCACCACTCTACAATAAGGAGGAAGGCCCAAGAGTGTTGGGAAGGGAAGTGGAGTTGATAGCTAGTTTTTTGTATAAATAGGGGGAAATAGGGGAGCATGAAAGGAGGTAAAGAAGGGAAATATGATACCCAATGAATTAGGGGTCAAGAGTTGTATTATGTGAACTCTAGAGCTACAGGTTATTTTTAGGTGGTGAGTTCCATTAGGTCTTTGCAACAACAAATAGAAGTGATGGAAAATTATCAAAAATAAGGGGATTCTATAATATTTTGTTGTTATTATCTACATTCAAGAAATGAAAGAGAACTAGAACTAGAAATGAGAGAGGGGAGGATGCAACATAACCAACGCAACTTTTAATTTCAATGAAACAACAAGTAGCTAGCATTAGATTGAGTATCTCTTTCACAAAGGAGAGAAAGCCAGAGGGAGGAGGAACTTAGCGTTTATTGATCGCCTGAGGTGAGTTGGAACTCTAAACTAAGTTTGGAAAATATATATATAAGAAAGAGAAAGGAAGGAGGAAAAGTATTTGTATTAAGATCAAATATTAAATAGCACACAACCAAGGAAGGATAAAAACCCACTTTAGCGTAGATTAAACTTGTCAATGGCATCCTACAAAACAAAATTAGAATAACTATCTCCAAATATACACAATAAATGAAGCAAATCTCAAAGAATCAAGTATAAATAGAATATTTATCTAAAGATGCAGGTATGAGACCCTTGGTGCCCATAGTTAGAAGGTACCTTTCTCACCCAAGATTATAATGGGACCTCCCTTAAGGTGGTGATATTAAAATACCAAGATACATGGATGAAGTGGAGCCAAATACACCATAGAACAACCAAGTAACCCAATAAAAGTGGAACCAAGACAAATATGAGAAAATACCTATGGAGGAAGCCTTCATGAGGCTGGAAGGTTGGGAAGACAATAAACCAAAGTAATGCAAATGTGTGAGAGGTGAGAGCAAGAGATCTAGGTCATAATCAAGTGCTTGTCCTACAAAGTAACAATGTATAAGAAATAATAGTTTGGAACCCTTGACAAAGACCTGAGAGGTACATCAATAGATTTGGGAATGTCATAGGGGCATGGGTGAAACTTGGTTTATCCATTAAACACGTAGGTTTTTGTATGAACTATACCTCCTTTTTTGCACAAGAACCACAAGTTCTTCATTTTATTGTGGGCCATTCTGGAAAAACACCCCCTGTGATATATGTGTGTTCTAGACAAGCACAGTAAGGTATAAAAAATGCATGCTACACAACATGTGCCAAGAGCAAGGAGGGAAAATTATTTTGACCATGAAAACCCCCTAAAAAGCATGTCTAAATGGATTTGGTTCTATTGGAGACCCAAATGAGGCATTTTCAATCAACTAAGACCAACGGCGAGGATGTGAACCACAAGACTTGATCAAGTCGTTTGGAATATGTCTCAAATTGAGAACCCAAAGGATCTAACGAGACCAAGGTCAAGAGAATGGGGACATAGGACAATGATACATTATCAATGTGTTGGGCATCACATGGGTAAACCAGGATCAAACACACAAGCTTTATTGTCTTAAGGACAAGTGAAATCCCTTGTTTTCATCCATAAGGGGTTCATCTATAGTGAGTGTATGATTAGTACTCTCCACACCCACATCCATATGGGAATGTGACTATATCAAGAATATTAAGTGCAAAAACCCACTTTAGGAGCTTTAATCCATGAAGAGGAAAAGGAGGAAGTTTCCATGAAGGTAAATAAGAGTGAAGGACGCTGGAAATGGCAACGAGAAAATCAAGGTGGAAATAATAGACAGAACAATGACACATGAAACTGAGAAGGTGTACATTGGAAAATGTAGGTTAATATAATGCCTCAATGTAAGAAGGGAATTCACTCATGTTGGTAAGACTAGACCGAACAACCATCATGGAGATCGTCACACCCCGATATTAACACAGAAATGGAACTATATGTGTTTCATGTGGGAACAATGATGAAAAGAGGCAAGACAAATGGAAAAGAAAAGTGAAGAGCAATAAATGCATACCAAGAAAGAAATTCCATGAAAGGGGGAAATAAGAAGAAAAGTTAACTACCACATAAGCAAACAAGAGATAGACTATGAAAGTAAAATGTGAGCATTAAATGTTGAATTAAGGAAGGAGAAAACACAAATGCATGATACCTCCACTTACTTAAGTGTTGATAATACCACATAAGAATTGCATGTGGGTGTGCTAAGAGATAGAGCCTACTAAAGCATGCTACACATTGTATGTGACCTATCAAAAAGAACATGTACAAAAAAATAAATGTAAATGTAAAAGAAAAGAATTAGAAGCAAAATAAACACACCTACATGAGCTTTGATGATGATATGTGACATCATGTAGAGGTGTATTAAATACGATGTACATCAACTACATGAGCATTGATGTTGGTTGATTCATGTACCTGCAATACAAATTTCATAACATTTTCCAAGGGAGAGGAGGGAAAAAGTAGACACAGAAGGTAGAACAAGAAAGAGAAACCCTTCCTAGGAGGGAAATGGGAAAAGGGAGAGCATGACAATACTACCAATGAATGGTAATCGAGGTAATACAACTTAGCTCAATGACAGAAAAGGGAAAAGAAAGGATATGCCCCATCCCACACGAGTGATGAACATGGGACACCTTAACTCTTGAGAACAACCACACTTCTATCCATTTTTTTTAAGAGCGAACTTTATTTTATTTTTTCAAATTTATTTAGAAGAAAAAGTAAATTTAATTTCAAAAAATTTAAAAACATCTTTACAATTTATTTAATCTTATTTTGTGTAGAACAAATTACTATTAAGAATGATATTTGAAACAATAATATAATAAAAAAAATCCATCACATAAAATGGTCTCATAACCAATTTGGGTATAATAACTTAAGAATTCTAAAAATTTAGAAATCAAGCCATCTACCAATTTCCATGAATGTGTGTTCTAATGGTGTGTTTTGTTTTTTAGTTCAACCAATTGTTAGTTTGTGGTTTATTTAATGTTCATTTAATCATATTTTAAGAGCCATCACTTTCAAAACAATGGCCATCTTGCGCCATTTCCAAATAAGTTTTTTGGAATTTTCAAAATGTTGCTATAACATCAAACTTATTGAAACATAAATTTGAAGGAAAGGCATCTATGGTCATGTCATGCCCATGGGCCATGAATTAATTGTGACTATGGTTAGTTGGTAATTGAATTTATGTCGATAATTTGCAAATACGTTGTATATGTTTAGTGTGTGTTTAAAATTCATTTGACAATTAAACAATCAAGGGACTTGTCAACATGGCGTGGACCATTGTGGGAGTGATCGATCTCTCTTCTATGAAATTTGATTAAATAAGACTTTAAAAAAAATGGTTAAATGACATGTTTCTTAGCTAACTAACAAACTTTGCCATACCATATCATGTTCTAAATTGAAATTTATTTAATAAAACTTTCTTTCAATTGAAATTTGATTAAATAAGACTTATCTTACCCAACCAACAAACTTTGCAACACCATGTCATGTTCTAAATTAAAATTTATTTAATAAAAAAATATTATTATTTTATTTTATTATGTTCTATATTTTATTTATTATTTCTATTCTATTTGTGTTTTGCTTGCTTCTAACAATATCTTGCAAGATCACTTAGGGTCATCCAACCTCACCATTACACCCCCAAAAGGGGCTTGATATTGAGACCTTGTTGTAGCCTAAAAGGCCTAGCCCCATCCCAAAGTGGGAAGCACTCTTGTGCATTATTTCCCACAACATTATATTCTTTTCATGTGGATCGATTGGCAAAGTTGATAGTTTACTGGTGAAAGATGATGGAATTTTGGTTGGCAAACTGACCAGAATAGTTGTTTGGTCAAAGGAAAACAACTAGTCAATGGAATGACCAAAAGCTCAAGAGGGAAATTGACCAAATTTAACCCAGTCAAGTCGACTATAATAAAATAACCGAAAGTGGTTAGGAATTTATGGATTGTCATTAATGAGCATTTGGTTGTATCTATAAATAAGAATTGATTGTTATGCATGGTGTATTGTACTATGAGTAGTAGTGTGTAGCATGATCGTGTAATGAAATGTGATCTATGGTCTATCAAATCATGGTTGTGAACACCTATTTTTAGTGTTTGGTTAATATTTGAGTGAAATCTCACTGGTTTTTTCGAATTCTTCCAAGAGAGAGGTTTCTAGGGTAATTTATGTGTAAAGTGTTGATGTTGTCATTTTCCATTATCTAAGTCTAATTGTGTTTGACTTTATGAATCGATTTGCAAATATGTTGTAAATGGTATTGGAACCAAAACAACTCATCCACATGAATTTTTGAACAATGTTGATATTATAACATTCGATTAAACCACCACATATGCATATTTTGTGTGGTTTTGGGGATTTTTCTCAAGTTCATTATGTTTAAGCATGTGATCATGGTTTATCCCTTCAAGGTGGAAGAATTAAATAAATTTCCTCCCCCATGTATAATTTGACAACTTCAAAGTTTTTAAGGGAAATCAAACTTCTTGCAAGGTTCATAGTTAACTATATAGAAATTGCAAAAGGTTTTATGTGTCTGTTGAAATGAGGGGTCCCATTTATTTGGGACAACCAAGCCCAACGATATTTTGATCCCTTAAAAATTACTCTTGTGTCGAATCCCTTATTGTGTCCTCTAGATTACAACAAGTATTTTTTGTTGTACCTCATAGCATAAGACTCAACCATTGGTGTGGTCTTCAATATCCAAGAAGATGAATCGCAGCAAGAACATGTGATCAACTACCTAAGTAAGAGACTTGTTTGTCTTTAGTTGAGATATTCCCACACTGAGAAATTAGTGTTTCCAACAATGCATACTATCCAATGACTTAGACATTACATCATTCTTATATGCTTGTTTTGACAAACTCCAATCGTATGCAACATATTCTAACTTGACACATAATTGGGGGGGGAATATTCAAATGGATTGCCATTCTGCATGAGTTTGATTTAGATATTTTCATTCTCCTTGAGTTTGATTTAGATTTTCTCACATTTAAATACAATAGTTTGTATCCTTTGCTTAGTTAATGTTTGAGCTACCTAGATATAATGATGATAGTATTGTTGATGAGTCCTTAATGGGCAATAATTTACCCTTGCTGCCTCTTCATACCCTTGGTATGGAGATGTCAAAGTATATATTCAAAATCAATGGTACCCTTTCCATTTATCACATGACAAACATCGATGGATTTTCCATCAGGCCAAGAACTATTTGATTCTTGAAGAAATAATTTCAGCTAGATCTCTTAAAATATTACTTTATATGCAAAACGAAACTGAGATCTAAACTTAAGAAAGGATTTTACTAACTAGATCTATATGTAATTTTCTTTGTGAGACGGATCTAAGCAATAAGATTCTTTAAAAGTGTTGATGTGTTTGTAACTTCGGAATGTATTCATCTATGTATCTTATGTATTGTAACCCGATGTTTATTCCGGGATGTATCTATTATGTAATTGAGTCATGTTGTCATGCCCCGATGTTTCGATCGGGAGGATCTATTATTTAAACAAGTCATGTCAAGTCATAGTGGGTAACCCTCCGATTGTCTAAGGGTTAAAGTCCCCGCAGTTCCGGGGCACTAGGGTTATTAGACTCTCCTAGTAGAGGTCAGCCCTAGTAGGGTTTTAGTCATGCCGGGATTAGTATAAATAGAGAACAGAAGTCTCTATTTAACATACAACTCATCCACACTCAAGTGTAGCGCATAATTGAGGAAGGAAAAGACACTGGGGCTAGACAAGAAGAAGATTACTGCTGTCAGGATAACACTTAATGTTTTGGGCTTTTCTATTTTGGTGCTGATTCTATCTTTGAGGAAGTTGCGGGGTTTTCTCCTTTATGGTTTCCTAGAGGAAAAACACTGTGTTCATTGTCTCTTGTGTTTGATTGTTGTGCTTGTTATTCTCTTAGTTAAAGATCCTAATAATGCTAGATTAATGTTGAAACACTAACATGGTATCAAAGCTAACCTGAGAAGAAGACACTGTGCAGCTGCGGGAACTAGGGATTCCTAGTTTGTGGATCTTCCGTCATAGATTTTCAGCAAAAGTAAGGTGGAATAACTCTCCTCCCTAGGGCGCATCTTTCTGTCGAAGCAGAATCCAATTCTGAGGTTTTTCAGTTTTGGACCTGTCACTACTGTCGGAAATTAGGGCTTTTCACAAAAGAGGAATTTTTCAGTGAGCCCAAGCCTGGATTGATCTCCTCCCCAAAATCGAAGTTAGGGACAAATTTCAAGGCATTTGGGTAGACAAAACTCCGGAAAACCAAAACCCTAATTTGCTCCTAATCTAGTACTGCAGGATTTCAGCTCAAGTTTCAGATCCGACATCTTGAACCTGGTAAGATCTAAAATCTTTTGTATTTCCATTTGAGGTTCTCAGTTAAGATGTCTCATCATACCAAGCTTGATGAAAAGCTTGAGGGAGCTAATAACTTCCGAGCCTGGAAGTATAGGATCTCCCTGGTCCTGGAAGAAAATGAGTTAGACTCCTACATCCATGAGGAGGTTCCAGTTCCAGAGGGAGATGAGGCAAAGGCCTTGCATAAGAAGAAGATTGTTATGGCAAAGAGGATCATTGTTGATTCTATCAAGGATCACCTTATCCCACAGGTGTCCTATCTTAAGACACCTAAAGCTATGTTTGATGCCCTAACCAAATTGTTTGAAGGGAAGAACATAAACCGGAAGATGACTCTCAGAAATCAACTGAAGAATGTGAAGATCCAGAATGCAGAGACCATCCAGTCTTACTTCACAAGGGTTTCTCAGATCAAGGAACAATTGGAAGTAGTAGATGAAGAAGTGGAGAATGCAGAAATTGTGATGACCACCTTGAATGGTCTCCCTAGGACATGGAACTCTTTCATTCAAGGGATCTATGCTAGAAAGAAGTTAGTCAAGTTCAGCAGACTATGGGAAGAATGTTCTCAAGAAGAAGCTTGGATAGCAGCTCGAGAAGAGAAGATGGGAAGTGAAGATCAAGCTCTCACAATACAATCCAAAAATTCAAATCCAGCCATCACAGAAGTAAGTACTCTCATCACAGGAATAACTCTAGAAAGCCTAGAGATAGGTCTAAATACATTTGCTATACATGTGATGAAAAAGGACACTTTGCTAGAGATTGTCCTAAGAACAAAAGTAGTTCTCACAAGAAGAAAGGAAGCAAGAAAAGACATCATGCTCATGCTGCAAAGGATGATGAACCATCCAAGAAGAGATCCGGATATGAAAGTGAAGATTCTTCAAGCGAGGATGAATATGTTCTGATCTCTGCTCTCACAGGTAACATTACTCATGGAAGTGATGATTGGCTTATAGACAGTGGGGCTTCCAAACATATGACTGGATTCAAGGAATCTTTTTTGAAGCTCTCAGAACATGAATCACCTCACAAGGTGAAGCTAGGAGATGAATACCAATATCCAATAAAAGGTAGTGGGGAATCTTCCTATAAACTAGACTCTGGTAAGTCTCTAACAATGAAGGAAGTATTGTTTGTGCCAGGACTCAAGAAGAACCTTCTCTCCATATCAGCATTGGATGCAAAAGAAATGAGGGTTGCATTCATAGATGGTCAAGTCATCATGTGGCCAAAAGGAAAGACTATTGATGATGCAATAGTGATTGGAGAACAAGAAGGAGGTTTGTACGAATTAAGGGGCCATCCAAAACAAGCCTTGGTCCATGACACAATAGAGCCAAGTGAACTTTGGCATAGAAGGCTTGCACATGTGCATTACAGAGCACTACCTCTTGCAAGCAAAGTTGTTGAAGGTCTTCCAGAAATGCAAGCAAAACATGATGGGGTCTGCAAAGGATGTGCGAAAGGGAAGAACACAAAGAAGACATTTCCAAGTAGCAAAAGCAAGGCAAAAGGAATCTTGGAAATCATCCACTCCGATGTATGCGGTCCTATGTCATCCAACTCTCTAAGCGGGTATGCATATTATGTTTCTTTTATTGATGATTTTTCTAGGAAGACATGGGTTTACTTCATGAAGAACAAAGATGAAGTATTCAGCAAATTCAAGGAATTCAAAGCCTTGATCGAGAACCATACTGAAAATAAAATCAAGACTTTGCGATCAGATAATGGCAAAGAATTCACTTCAAATGAATTCAAAGAGCTATGTAAAGAATCAGGGATTAAGAGGGAGTTTTCCACTCCTTATAATCCTCAACAGAATGGGATTGCGGAACGGAAGAACAGAACTATCATGGAAGCTGCTAAAGCAATGCTTCATGATCAAGATCTTCCTATGCATCTTTGGGCGGAAGCTGCTAGAACAGCGGTGTATGTGTAAAACCGTACTCCACATAGAGTACTCGAGAACAAGACTCCTGAAGAAGTCTTCTCCGGCAAGAAACCATAAGTCAGCCATCTCAGAATATTCGGTTGTCCTGTGTACATACACATTCCAAAAGAAAAGAGAACAAAATTATATCCTTTAGGAAAGAAGGGTATATTTGTGGGATACTTTGAAAGCTCAAAGCTCAAAGGCTTACAGAATCTATTTCCCAGGGTACAAGAAGATTGAAATCAGCAGGGATCTGACATTTGATGAAGACACAGCTTACAACAAATCCAGAAAGAGACCTGCTGAAGAACCTGAAGAAGCAGAAGCACCCAAAATCCATGACATAACCATGAATGAAGAAATTCAAGAAGAAGATCGAGAAGTTAAAGAACCACAAAGACCTGTAGATCCACCTCTGGAGAAGAATCCTCACAAGAAAAAACTTGCTTGGGTACGAGAACTTATCCAAGGTGCGGAAAGATATGGGGCTCCAGAAGAGAATCACAGAGAAAGAAAGAGAACCAGATCCTGCTCCTGGTATGTAGCTTTACTATGTGATTTCATTGATAAAGAACCTTCCAGTTATGAAGAAGCGGCAGAACAGAAAGAATGGAAGGATGCTATGATCGAAGAATATCAGTCGATCATGAAGAATGATGTTTGGGATGTTGTCCCAAGACCAAAAGAAAAGTCAGTTGTGACTTCCAAATGGATCTACAAGATCAAGCATGCTGCAGACGGTAGCATTGAAAAATATAAGGCAAGATTTGTGGCTCGGGGTTTCTCTCAGAAAGAAGGAATAGACTATGAAGAAACCTTTGCACCTGTAGCCAGATACACTTCCATCAGATCAGTACTTGCTCTGGCTGCAGTGATGAAATGGAAGATACACCAGATGGATGTCAAGACTGCTTTCTTGAATGGTGTAGTAGAAGAGGAAGTGTATGTAGAGTAGCCACTCGGTTTTGAGACACATGACAGGGAGTCTCATGTATGCAGATTGAAGAAAGCCCTGTACAGTTTGAAACAGGCAACCAGGACCTGGTACGGCAGAATTGACAGCTTTCTATCCAGCTTGGGCTTTATCAAGAGTAAAGCAGATTCCAACCTTTACTACAAGGTTGAGGATGGAAACCCAATGATGCTTCTACTATATGTAGATGATCTATTTGTGACAGGTACAGATGGGTTGATTACTGATACGAAGACAAATCTTGCTGCTAAGTTCGAGATGAAGGACTTGGGTATGATGCATTACTTTCTAGGTATGGAGGTGTGGCAGAGCTTAGGTGGAATCTTCCTTGGACAAGGGAAGTATGCAGCAGAGATCCTAAAGAGATTTGGGATGATGGACTGCAAAACTATGGCCACACCTATGGCATCAAATCTGAAGCTATTGAGTGATGCTTCATCGGAGATAGTTGATGCCACGATGTATCGTCAGATGATTGGGTCCTTGATGTACCTGACGAACACGAGACCAGACATTTGCTTTGCTATGAAGACCTTGATCCAGTTCTTGACAGATCCGAGAAATGTTCACTTGATTGCTGCAAAGCATATTCTGAGGTACCTGAGGGGTACAGTTGATTATGGGCTCAAGTACGATGCGAATCAGAAAATTAACCTGGAAGGTTATGTTGATTCAGATTGGGCAGGAAGTGCCATTGATAGGAAGAGCACTTCAGGATGTTGCTTCTGTATGGGATTAGGTGTGATCTCTTGGTTTAACAGGAAGCAATCCTGTGTGGCACTAAGTACTGCTGAAGCAGAGTATGTCGCAGCTTGTTCAGCTAGTTGTGAGGCAGTATGGCTGCGGAAGCTACTATCTGATATATTTGATCTCCATTTGGATGCTACTTGTATACATTGTGACAACTAGAGTTGCGTGAAGTTGTCAGAGAATATAGTGTTCCATGACAAGTCTAAGCATATCGAGATCAAGTATCACTATATCAAAGATATGGTGCAGAAGGGAGCAGTGAAGCTCTAGTATGTTGCAATGGAGGAACAGATAGCTGATGTATTGATGAAGCCATTGGCTAGGCTGAAGTTTGAGTACTTCAGGGAGAAGCTTGGTGTTCTCTAGATCGAGGTTTCCTCCAAGAGAAAGTGATGAGACCCATAGCCATTCTGACATGGTGAGAGGATTGGTTCCTTCCATGGTCAGATGTAAGGGCCGAACCATTCTGTCATGGCTAAAGGATTAGGTTCCTTCCATGTCATATGTGAGTGTTGGCCATTCCGACGAGCAGGTCGGATGTAAGGGCAACTGCCATTCTGGGAATGGAGGCACTTGGTCAGTTACCAGGTAGCTTAATCTGGGACTGGGGGCCATTCTGATGCGATGGTAGGATTAGTTCCTCCATGATCAGATGTGAGTGCATGCCCTTTCTGATGCGGTGCTTTGTGCATGGTCAGATTGTAAGTGCAGAGCCCTTTTTGATGCGGTGCTTCGTGCATGGTCAAATTGTAAGTGCAGAGCCCTTTCTAATGCGGTGCTTCGTGCATGGAAAGATTGTAAGTGTTGAGCCCTTTCGATGCGGTGCTTTCAAGCATGGTCAATTGTAAGTGTTGTGCCTTTCTGACAGGATGAGGTTGGATATAAGTGCATATCCTTTTCGATGCGATGTGCTTGCACATGGTCGGATATAAGTGTTGAGCCTTTCTGACAAGATGAGGTCAGATGTGAGTGCTGGGCCTTTCTGACAGGATGAGGTCAGATGTGAGTGCTGGGCGTGCCTTTCTGACAGGATGAGGTCAGATGTAAGAGCTGGGCGGGCCATTCTGACTAGGTGTCAGATATAAGCGTTGATAAAGACCTACATGAAGGGTAGGCCTACAGGATTGACTCTGTAGAACTTCCTGTGACAAGAAGAATCAAGATAGCACCATTATGAGACATCATATGATTATCCAGATCAAGTGATCCAGATGAGATGATCCATACTTGATGACGATCTATATCAAGTGACGATCCAGTTGTGATGATGATCCAGATGAGATGATCCAGACTTGATGATGATGCAGATCGAGTGATGATCCAGCAGTGATGAGCCAGTAGTCATGATGATGCAGATCACGTGATGAAGAGAAAGAAGATGACTTGAAAACTCGAAGACTCGAAGACGAAGAAGACTTGAAGATGACGAGATGATCCAGTTGATGCAGAGAAGAAGACTAGTGCTGAAAATTGTGTCTAAAGAATACCTTCCTAGTTAAGAGGGAGTGTTGATGTATTTGTAACTTCGGAATGTATTCATCTATGTATCTTATGTATTGTAACCTGATGTTTATTCCGGGATGTATCTATTATGTAATTGAGTCATGTTGTCATGCCCTGATGTTCCGATCGGGAGGATCTATTATGTAAACAAGTCATGTCAAGTCATAGTGGGTAACCCTCCGATTGTCTAAGGGTTAAAGTCCCCGCAGTTCCGGGGCACTAGGGTTATTAGACTCTCCTAGTAGAGGTCGGCCCTAGTAGGGTTTTAGTCATGACGGGATTAGTATAAATAGAGAACAGGAGTCTTTATTTAACATACAACTCATCCACACTCAAGTGTAGCCCATAATTGAGGAAGGAAAAGACACTGGGGCTAGACAAGAAGAAGATTATTGCTGTCAGGATATCACTTACTTTTTTGGGCTTTTCTATTTTGGTGTTGATTCTATCTTTGAGGAAGTTGCGGGGTTTTCTCCTTTATGGTTTCCCCGAGGAAAAACATTGTGTTCATTGTCTCTTGTGTTTGATTGTTGTGCTTATTATTCTCTCAGTTAAAGATCCTAATAATGCTATATTAATGCTGAAACACTAACAAAAAGTAACCAATTTGAAGAGAAATTAAGATTTTGAAGGAGGAAGAGAGAGAAAGAGTGTTGAAAGCCTGGGAATGTTGGGCTTTGGATTCTGCTTTGGTGGAACACCGAGGGACTATGTCATTCAGAAGATCTTGAAGATGAGGAAGATGCAAACCAGCTCAACCTCTTCTATAAGCGATATCACCTGCAACTTAGAAATCCTTGCACAAACAAATAGTTAAAATATAGGTGCTACTGGAAGAGATAATTGGAAAGCATGCAATTAAACTTAAAATACATACAAATCCAATAGATCTTAAACAAGTAGTAGTAAGAGCATAAATCAAACTAGAATAAACTCTTACCCTAACAAGAGGGAGCTCTCTCCTTCAAGGCCAACAATTAACCAGCAAAAGCAGTGATAAATAACATAGATTATACCTCATAAGCATTTAACAATCACCATACACACATGAAGAGCATTACACCATAGATCTTGCCTCCAAAGCTTCTTTATTCCAGAATAATAAACAATACAATACAAGAGCAACAACACCTCAATCCCAGTTCTAACTAGCTTGGAAGAGACAGTCTGAGCTTTATTTATACAAAAAAAAGGAGATCCAACCCAGGGGGGTGTAAATCCCAAGGAGATAGACCACTATAGCTGAAGGAGAGTCTATCAATGCCTGATCTATGTCTAACAGAGCCAGATCTGAGTCTCACTGAGTGCAACTGTCAATCGGGGGGCTGATCTGACTGACACCTCAACCTGTTGACTGAAGCATCCACCAAAACTCATCCAGATGAGCCCAAACGTGTCGAGGAGAGAAGGAGGGCGAAATTCCCCATAAAGGATGTTGAAGTTAAACTCTGGATCTTTCTAGATCACCTCCTTTAGTCAAGGATTTGTCAGATCCGGTCAATCTGGTTCAGATCTGACTGATTTCAATCAAATCGGTTGAGAATCCACTGATCTAGGAATTTGGATTTGCTCCATTATTCATCAATTTATTAATTAAAATAATCAATAATTGATTTTTTTGGGCTTTCTGACCTGAGTGATGGAAAATCACTCAAAACTAGGAAATAGTGGGTCCATGGGTTTACATGGTGCTCTTAGCTTGAAAATGAGCACCTACATGACTGAAACTTATTATTTGGCCCACTTTTATTACAAAATCAATTTTTCCAATTAAACTTTTAAAAATAGCCTAAGTTTTGGAAAAATTAAATTTTAATAAAAAACATTGAAAAAATTAAAAAGTTGAAAAAACCTAAGGGGACTTAGACATGTTCATATGACTCGACCATGATGTCTAGCATGTTTATACATTGACACATAGACTCTACTAACCTCAATAGGCCTAAATGCCAAGATGACCACCCCAACTTTGGAGGTATGGAGTGAAAAACTCAAAAATTATCAGTCGTTTATTCAACAACCAATAATAACCAAGGGAAAAAACACCCTGGGCTAATCAGATTGACAAATAAAGTCTAAGGGACCGAGTCTTTTATAGACACTATCATGCTATAACATTTATTACAAATCCCCCATGGGGTATGAACATGTGATATAGTACAACAAGGCTTCCCAGAAGCAAGACTGAAGGTCTTCTGAAGTTCGAACAAGTTATCCTTGTCCGGTTCACCAGGCTCACTTGATCAAAAACCCCTAAGTACAACTTAGGTGGTAACAAACTCCTTAGTCAATTTTATTGTATTTTGCATTAATACACTATGGTTTTGGACTTAGGGTGCTTAGTTGGACCAATAACCAGCTAAATTGGTGCATTCACACCCACATGAGCGCTCCAGCTCAGTCAACCATCCACATGTGTGCCCTCATCATTGTTGGTGCACTCCCATTTATTGAATGTGGACAGTTTGGTTGACTAGGAGTGCTAGAGGAGAATTTTGTCCAATTTTGGGATGATTTGGTACATTTAATGCCACCTAGAGCCTCTAACCCACCTATTTTCCACACTCATGCATTCCAAGGTGTTATGATGACCCATGTCACCTTACCCACGTCCACACAGGAATTTTTGGCTATTTGGGCTGATTTGGAGTGTTATTGGCCCACATAAGGGGGTTTGAGGCCAATTTGGCCAATTTCATTTGTCAGTCACAGTGGGCTTCCTAAGCCTCACGAAACACTTCTTATGTAATATAAACCTGTTACTAACATTTTTTAATGTTATACAGTCAAAATATAACATGTTTATGTTCACATTGCATGTGTAAATTACTTCTCATTTAATGGTTTTTTTGTTGGTTTTACACCAAATTCAATTTGTGAGTTTCTCTAAGGCTCCTAGATCTTGATGCAGATCGAAATTCTCACAAAAACCATGGCATTTAAATGTACACACAGATTGAATTTGTATAAGTAGAATATGCAATACACATATATGCATACATATGTTTGTGTGCGTGCACACACACACACATAGATATAGATGTGTGTGTGTGTGTACTGCATATACATATACATATACATTTACACATACATTCATATATGTGTATGTATATGTATATGTATATACATATGTATACACACACACACACACACACACACACATATATACATCTTTGTACATATATATATATACATATATACAAAGATATATGTATATACATATATACATAGCTATATGTACACACACACACACACATAAAATAGTTAGTCTAGGATCGAAACATCAGTTTCCTCTACATGCGTGCTATGATAGTACAACATAGTGGTTGCTACCCACCTCAAAAGATTGATCATCGTCAGAGGAATCTAGACTACATGATGTTGAATTTGTCTAAAGAACTCCTCAATCTATGTTATAGGCCCATGGTCAATCCCTCTAACTTCCTGCACACATTGTGGAGGGACTCAACTGCATACTTGTCCTAGGAATCTAGCTTCAACTACTCTTAATCTCTCACACAATGCTTGTTAGGTGCATCCTCGTAGGTTTCACTAGACCAACATATGTTCCATCAATATTCGATATAGTTAGTACACATTGCATATTTCAATAAACAAAATTGTTTTATTTTTTTATGTTTAAAAAAAAACACTAAAAATTAAGTAATTTCAATAACCCAAAAACTATTTGAGAGCGATAGAAAGGAAATTATTTTTACTTGTTGGATCCCATAGGGAACCAAGAGGAAGTGATAGTCACAGATCCTGCTTGAATTTCATGCATGCATACTAAGGGGAATTGTTTACTACAATGATCTAATCTCCCCACTGGTTAAAGAAACTAGTACTGAAGGTACTCACGAAAACTTTTCACCCCAAGTGAACCGCCATATCACTTCATTGTCACATATTGGCCTCTCGTGGCCCAAGATAAAGAGCGTAGATCCTAGGGTGCATAGAAGGCACCTTATACATAAAAAAATGGCATAAATAATTGAAGCATGTTTAAATTTATTCACCTTCCATGACCTTCATCATGTCAACTGATATTGCATTTTGACCATGAGGATTGAGCACTGGTAAAAAACAGTGAGTTGTAAGAATTCTAGTGCACAATACATCTTTGCATGCAAAGATATATGCTTTATGTTCAATTATGAAACTCATGTGATAGTAGATACGATGGCCTTTAGGGTCAAATCCTATATATGTTGAATCAACCCCTAGTTGTTTCTCTTGTTTGTGCCCTGTATGCAATTTCCTAGGATATACTCTATCACTGTCATGGTACCTAGCCTTCTACCTCCTCCCTTGAGGACTAGTGCTCCCTCTAAGAAAGAAATATAAAAAATAATATGTCCTCAACATCTAAATGGATAATCTTGTGTCCCGTGTGGACCACCTACACATCAAGGTCCCGCCATCTCACGAATTTTTGAAAAAGGTCCCCCTACTTGCACATTTTAGTGCAACATATTAACTTTAGAATCTCACAATCATGCATGCATCCAAAGTTGGTTGATGCCACATAGTCCCATTATCCACATCTTTGTTTTCTCCCTCTTTCCATTATATAATGGTGGAAGAATGCCTTGCGAAATCAAACATAAAAAAAGGGGGGTTCATTCTTTATAAAAAAAACTATTTTGACTTTTGGGGGGATGGCCATGGTTGTTACCACATACAGTCACAAAAATCCATGGTTGTTGTATACAACTTCTATGAGAAGGTTCATATTCTTATGGTTTTTGTATGTCGAAATTGTGACCATGAAAATACAAGTTAAACAAAGTTTGGCATCCCATAAAAAATCAAGGAAATTTAATTTTAAACCAACATAAATGTAGAGGAGGATGAATTGGCCAACTTTGAGGGTTTGGATAAAAAAAGTGTTCGTCAAATATCTTGTATTAATAATTGAATCCAGAGGGCACCAAACATTTCTCCAAAAATCACCAAATTACTATGGTAACAATGAACAAAAAAAACATTTTGTTCACCTATATTAAGACATTTTGGACCAAATTTTTACATCAAGGGACATATTATAGCCTTGTTTTCACGGTTTTGCATGAGACAAATATGGTAAGTCATTTTTTATGTTTTAATGATGGTTTTTGTTGATATTTTTGTTCTATTTACCTTTCACTGACTATGTCTAGGATTGTGTGGGATTATTTCTTTGATTTGTTCTCAACTTGCAATCAGGTTTTGCAGGTGACAATAGGTTTGTTGTTTGCACAAACTCATCTAAAACCCAACTTATGTGAATTATTTTACTGATCTTGTCATTTGACCACAGCTTATGCCTTAATTACATATGCAACCATGCATACTTCTTAATTGCCATTCGTTCTCCAATGCTTACAACTCTTACCATTACATTCCTTTGGCCCATTTCTGCCATGGACAACTTTGTTTGGACTTTAACTTTACCCAACCTAAATAACATTCAAATTAGCAAGGAAATTTAACCACATTTTGGTAAGTACAGATTATATAGTATTTGGTTCTATTGATTTCCATTTTAAAAAAAAGAAGGTATTTGTGTTAGATTATTAAGTTAATCACATTCCACTATAATTAAAAAACATTTCTCATATATATGTATTATCACCCTTATTTTTTCCAGCTATGACAATGAATTTGGCCTTCATCAAAGCTTTATGAAATTACAACTAGGGGCAAGATTTCAGGTTTAAATATTCTTAAAATAAATAGTTGAACACGAGAATTCGTAAAGAATTAAACACAAGGAGGAATTATCTTTAAACATGGATATTATTTTAATTAACTCAATATTGAGTTTACATAGTCGTCGCCTCAATGGGATCTCTCCATTGTATCAAAATACCAATTTCTTAGGGAAATACTTATAGAATTATCATAAATACCAGAGAAATGCTTATATATAATTATCATATTTTTTCTACATTGTCCATTTTTCTTCCTTCATTCTTCGTTTGTTGTAAGTGCCTATTGGGAATCTAATGGAAAAACGGGTAAACGTTTTCAATATTAAAGTTATTATGAAATGACTAATAAACTTACTTTCCCTATACAAGGTTATGATTTTTGGCAAACTAGGTAAGTGAGCATTTCCTTAAAGAGCAAAACAAGTATGTTAGTGCCATCACTAGTCTACATGCAAGCAATAAAGTCATTATCTCATTAAGTTCTTAGTGGTCCCAAACCAAAGTCTGTATTGATATCTTCCTATGGTGATCATGGTATTGGAAATTGATATATAAGCCAATATTTTAATTCCTTACTTTAATTAATATGTTGATAAATGTTGCAACTTTCAACCCATTTCTTCACACTTTTAGCAATACCAATCCAACAATATTATATTGCTCTTCAACCAATGCTTAAGTCTTATCAATGCCAAAATGTCCTCTTAAGCCACCATTATGCAATTCTATGATGAAATTATCCCTGGTTGAACCTATAAGAAAACATAATTCTTGATTTCTAAACAAAAATCCCTCCTAGATAAAATAGTCCAAGAATAGGTTTGGTCACTACTTTTATTTTAAGTAATTTTGTAAGCTTCATAAAAATCTATTTGTGTTTCATACAAACTCTTCATGGATTTCAATCCTACCATATTAATTGTCATAATGGTCGACAATGATATCCTTCTCCTCAATTTATCATCAACTATGTTATATCTTCCAAACCTATGTTTCAACACAAATGTATAGCTTTGCAAGTATTCTACCCATTTTGTATGGCTCTAATCCAACTTAGATTGATTTTTTATATATTCAATGCTTGATGATAAATGCATAGAACAAACTCTTCAAGTAGCAAATAATGTCTCCATTGCTCTAATGCTTGAACGATTGCATAAAAACCTCGATCATACACATAAAATTTGTGTTTTGTTGAATTCAAATTCTCACTAAGGTATGTAATTGGCCTTCTCTCTTGAATAAGTACGACTCTATTTGATGGTCTACCAACATCACAATCTACTTGAAAAAACAGGTTAAAATAACACAACACTAATATTCAATATTGGAGAATTAAGAAGTATGTTGTTGCTAAGAATTGTCATAATACTAATCACTATATGTGACTTGAGGAGTAGAAGTCCTACCAACTATCCCTCATTACTACAAAAGTAAAATAAGGGAATCTCTAGAAATTGGGAAATTTGCGAACAATTTAAACTCAGACAATGGTTTGAAGTAGAAAGATGCCTAGAAACTTGTTGTCCACATAATTAAGAATAATGTTGCATCCTCTTAAATGATTTTACAACGATTAGGCCAACCTATCTCATTGGGAAAATTTATGATGGATTGTTCTCATTATGTATTAATATCCTAATCCATTGTCTTACGAGAACCATGAGCTTTGTAAAGCATCTCTTGATGATAAACCTGCTTTAAGGTTCAAAACATCAAGATCATAACTCACCCACCGTAGATATCCTCGTTCTTGATAAGTTACTACTTGAAAAACTTTCTCAAAATCAAGTAAAGCCAACTTAGTCACTTTCTTCTTCTAGATCTCAAATTTATTTGAACTTTGGCATTCCATTAAAGTGCTCCTTTTTCTCATACAAGCAATAAATGGTGCACAAATACCATTCAACTTTTTCATAAAATTTCTATAAAATTGATCCAAACCATAATAATTTGTTGACTCAAAGGTATTGTTTGGAATGGACTATTATGTAATTACTCTTACATTTTCTTGGTCCATATTCAAGCCTTCTTAAAATGTTACAAACCCCAAGTATACCAACGGTTTATAAGTAGCTTCGCATGATTCAATATTTCCAAAGTGTGCCTTAAATCATCTGAATTTATTTTTTCTTGCTAAAAAACATAATATCATTTAAATAAATGGAAAAAAAACTTCCCAAATAAAGTTATAGTACTTCATTGATCAATACCATAAATATGTGAGGTGCACTAGTCAATCCAAATCACATGACCAACCATTCATATAGTCCTTCATTTGTTTTAAGGTTGTCTTCCATACATATCCTTCACATATTTTGATCTAATAATACCCACTCTTTGAATCAATCTTTAAAAAATATCATGATCCACTTAAGAAATCCATCAAGTTGTCCATCTTGGTAAGGTAAATCTTATTAGAATATTGATAATATGATAAATGCATACAACAATACAAAACTTTCATAGCATAAGTTGATCTATCCTTCTATCATAATAAGCAACTAATAATTGAACAAAAAAGGAGAGAAAGGAAGAGACAAGAGAAAACTAGATACATGGTAAAACCCCAAATGGGGAAACATTCATGGGAAGTTTGAAATATTCTTAATCATCAAGAATCTCCAATCTTACAATATAGCTCCCACACATGAGCATCACATCCCACTCCATAATCACATTACATGACACATCATTGTGTTCATATGTGAATTCTTGATTATTTACAATGACTCTTGCACCTCATTATATACCAAGAGGTATTCAAGGAATTACATCCCATAACACATGTGAAATGAATATAATTCTACATCTTTATATAATGAAAGGTGTAGTATGGATTTCTCCCCTACTACGTGCAAAAGAACCTACCAGATCATAGGGTAGAGTTCATGGTGCGAAGGATTTCTCAACTTCAACTCACAATAACAAATAATAACAACAACATTTTTTTATTTCTTTATATATATATATATATTTCTAACTAATAAAAACAAGAACAAGCATACATTTCAATATGGGCCACTGTAGTCGTTTGAGGAAATGGTCCACCGGCTCCACGGTCTAGTTCTCCAGTCATCTCCACTAGTGGTTGTCACAAAAGGGGGATGGATCCAAGTGGGTATGGAGCAAGCTCAACATACACCGTGGGAATAATATGGCAAAAATATGGGAACAATGGCGAAAGGTGAAAAGTAATGTCATGTAATGAATGAAAAAAAGTGTGAGTAAAAGTGTTTTTGGGGAGACCTTCATAATGTGTTTATAGTATGATCCAAGGTTTTTTTACCCATGGTATTTTATTGTGCATGGTATTTGTCCATGGTTTTTTACACATTCTCATTTTAGGGTTTTTTGTTTCTTTTTGGAGAGAGTGGGGATAAGTCAGAATAAATGCTCAACTTCCCTTCATTTATGGGGAAAGGAATAATAATGTTTTGGACCATATTTGGTGGAATTTTAGTTATGAAGGTAAAAATTGAGGAAATAATGGTGGGATAATGATGTATAATTAAGTTTTGGACCATGGAGAGTCAGGTGAACAATTTTTTGTGTTAACAAAAGGTAACAAGAATGAATTATTACAAAATGCATGTGGGATAACTCTTTACATAAGATTGGACATTATTACCTTCCAAATACTTTCAATCATTATTACACATTCCAAAACTCCCCCTTAATGATGATTGGGAGACATAATACAAAAAAGGAGGAAGATGGAATTACATATCATCCCCCCTGATGACAAATTCCATAATGTCCATAAGTTGCGAATAAAAACATACTTTGCCTCATGGATTAGATAAAGATAATGACCACTTCTCATCGAACCATGAAATTGCACATGAACCAAGTTGTATGATGAACTCTACCACAATAGTGTATGGCTAATACAACAGAACATGTGACGACAAGCTCCAACTCGAGAATGCCTATATCTAAAGAGAATCCATAACGACTACTACATCCAAAAAAAATACCTAGAACATGTGGAAAGATATCCAACTGCAAATTTCCTAGATCTAAAAGAGAAGCCATATTGACTACTAGATACAACAACAAAATGCCTAGAACACCACAACAGTCATTACAACCAGAAATCAACTAATAGTTTAAAGATGCAATGAAACTCTGCAATAGACCTCTTCACAAATATAGGACCCCAATGGTCTACCATCGAATATGATAACGTGCAGATAATCATCATGATGTTAACAGTAGAAGATATTGCTTCATTACATTTTATCTAGAATATGGTGATTGAGATTAGATTGCATTTCCCTTTGAATGACAACTTTAAAATCTGAAAAGAAGCAAATATGACCACACTTTGCTGCCAAGGATAAGCTGGTCAATGAGGAACAATACTGAAAGAAGAAAGATAATCGAAACATTTTCTTAAGATAGGAAGGGATGCTAGAACCAAGTTGCCCCGTAACTCTTCACAAATACACAGGAAGTGAAGTAAGCAGAAAGATAATTTGCATAAATAACTTCCAAGAGTAAAGCCTCAACATGATAAGCCCAAGAAATGATATATGAAACGCTAATATGACATTGCTCAAGACCATATAAATATTGAGTAAAAGGTAAATGAAATAAACATGACATGATATATAAAGATAAATTAAAATGTTTAACATGATCAACATAACAAACTGTGATAAAATCATGATATCACTTATAAAAATATGAAATGACTAGTCATTAAGCATTTGTTGTTAACATGGGTTGATTTTTCGTTGTCATCATGTTAACATGCAATAGATGAATGCTCTGAAAATGTCAATGCTTACATATAGGAATGTTCAAGACAAGTAATATAGAACTAGATACAATCTCTACAACACATGACAAATAAACTAAACCTTTAAAAAAGACAAGAATCTTATAACAAACCATTGTAATATAAACATGATATCAAATAGATTCAAAGATTGATTTTACTCGGGAAATTAATAAGAGTAAGTATGATCACATACTATAAACTATCAAATAGATGGGAAAATTTAGTCATTAAGCACTTGTTAAATTAGTGAGAATTAAATGGTTTTTTGCTCTCGTCGTGAGAAATGCTAGAGATATATGCTCCTAAAATGTCAAAGAAGGAATCTATCACAAAGATAGGATAATGACAAGTAAATAGGAACAAATAAAACCTCTAGAATCAACATGAAATAGACTAAGAAACTAATCTCTAATGTAACCAAAAAAGGCTAGTGACATAAAGCATATACAAGATGTCCAAACACTAACTATTTATTATTTATGAAAAATTTGAATTTAAAAAAGGACATCTATATATGTAAGAGCATAATGAGCAAGATATGATGCCATATTAGGGGTGGAAGGGGGGGACAGGTTCTCATCACCCCAGACAAAAATCAAGAAATGACTTATTCATGGGGACTCGAACATGAAACAAATAATGTTGCAGAATCCTTGGCTCTCTGGCAAGGCCTTCATCAAGCCACAAATCAAGGTATCAAGGATCTTATAGAGGTCATAGACTCAAGGTTAATCATTCAAGCTCTCACAACCAACTCTCTCCCCTCTCAGTTGCAAATCCATTAGTTGATCAAGAAAATCCAGAGCCTAGCCAACTCTTTCCGCAAAATTGACTACTTTCATGTCCTAAGGAAACTAAATGGCAAGGCAGATCAAGCCACAAATACTGCCTCAGCCCTTAGCAAAGGAATTATAGTGGTTAATGATTTCGACATTTATAGTCAGCTCCCATAGGACCGGGGCTTATGGTCTATGGGGATTACTCTAATCCTCCCCCACATGGAGCCTTGCAGCATGCTCCTCAACTCATGGCGTATCTCACTCCCATATGAATGCACATGGGTTCATGCATGTGGCCCGCTTCACTGTATTTAACCGAAAGTATGACTCCTTCTCCGAGTCTCGTCCGAGGCTTCATTCTATTTTCGTCTGCGTTATGTCCCATCCCCTACCTGTGATTCAGGTGGTAGATCATCCTGCGAATATGGTTGCATTGATTATGAATGATGGTCTCGTTATTATCCAGGGTTATGGCACTGATCGCGATCTCCATTGTTGGTTCACTTGCAGGTTCAAAGCCACTGAGTCTGTTAGAATTCAGTTTGTTCTCTGCATAATGGAAGCCTCTTCGGAATCTACAGCGTCATCAGATCCAGTCCAGTCTATCGTTGCTGACATAAGAGAGGTACAGAATAAGATTAAAAGGATGAATCAATTTCTAAACAAGTTGGATATTGAGGGAGGGTTTCACATGGAAATTGTAGACCGAGACATTGTTCAGCTGCGTAAGGATTTTTCCCAAGCCATCAATCAGACTGAACAAGCAATGACCAGATTGCTTGTAGATCTAGAAATCAAATTTGAAAAGTCAAAGCTCAAGGTGGTGAAATTGGAGCGCTCTGGATTCACTGGTTCTTCTTCCCGTCATGGAGGAAATGCCAAATGATCCAAGCTCTCCCTGGATTTTTCATTCTTTGGTTTTCTATGTTTCATAGTGCATAGCGCGTAACTAAGCAGTGTAGTCTCTTTTTGTCTTTCTTTATGAACTAGAAGGGTAGAAGTAGTAAAATATCAAATTATGTATGAGTCGTTGCACTCTGAACTTTGAATTCTGCTTTCTAAGGGCATCGTTGCACTATGTAGTTTTCTCTCAGTCATTACACCATTGTTTTTTATAAATATAATTGTTTTTGTCTTAAAAAAAGATATGATACCATATTAGAAGAGTGATACCATGTTAGAATATTGAGCAAAAAAATTGATCAAACAAAACAATGATATCACTTATAGATATGAAAATATAGTCATCAAGCAACTAAGTCCTCGGCATAATTTCATTTCTTGATGTCATCATTACCATACTAAAGATCCATGTCCCTGAAAATGTCAAAACATCCTCCCCACAAGAAGGTTAGAAACAAGTTAAGCAGGAACAAGACAACCTCTATAGGCATGATGAATAAGAACAAAAACCCTAAGACAAAGAGATCAAGAAGCTCATGACAGGACCACATGGGTGTAGACTGACTGGCAAGTGTCGTGTAAATGAAGGAATGTTGTAAAGGAGGTCTCAAGTTCAAATCTCACCCAGACTTATCCGTGCCCCATGCTTGCAGGCTGTGTGGACGCACCTGGGGTTATAGTGGCAGCCGACAGGAATGGACCCTGTGTGATGCGAGTACCAAAACCGCCCAGTTACCAATTCCCCCAGTACTAAAAAAAAAGTTCATGACAAGAATTTCAAGATAAGAGATGAATAAAAACTTAATTTTCTGACCAAAACCATAGCCCAACAAATGCTAAAAGATTGATCTATAACTCTACGACAGAAAATCAAAAGCAGAAAAAACATAAAAAAATTAAAATGACCATAACTCTGTCAATATTTCCCAAAATATTTAGTATAACTTGTTTTTAGATCTAGAAAATTCGTTATGCATCCACTTGCGTAGATAGAATAGAAATGGGCACTCTGTTAAAAGATATTCACTCTGCAGTCTGCACGGCTATCACAAAAAAAAAATAGAAAATAGTTGATTTTAAAATAGTGATATCTCCACCGCCAAGACTCCAAACGAGACGATTTTTTTTAAAATTGAGTATTTTTGTGAGAGGAACTCAGGCCTGCAATTTGTTTCTTCAAAATATACATAGAGATCACATCCCAATTTTACCTTAAACACTTCTCCACAAAGAGTTAGGGTTTGAAATAAAAAAAATTCAAATATGTAGTATAAATCCCATATCTAAAAAAACTACCACTTGGATATTGTAGATCGGGTCCCAAAACTACAAAACATGAGGAGCCCAAGTGAAATCGTGAGAAAATGTTGCTTATAAAACATAATCTAATATTTTTACTGAAGAAGGTAGAATGCACAAATCTTCTTAATCATCAATAACCTCCAATCTTACAATAGAGATCCCACACATGAGCATCACATCCCACTCCATAATCACATTACATGACACATCCTTGTGTGCATATATGAATTCTTTATGATTTACAATGACTCCTTCACCTCATTATATACCAAGAGGTCATTATATACCAAGAGGTATTAGAGGAATTACATCCCATAACACATGTGGGATAAATGTAATTTCACCTCTTTATATAATAAAAAGTAACAAGAGTAAGTTATTACAAAATATATGTGGGATAACTCTTTTACATAAGAGCGCACATCATTACCTTGCAAATCTCCAATCATTATTACATATTCCAATAAATATACACTTGATTTTGATACCATTTATGGCTCTTGAATTGGTGCACATGCTCCATTCTCCTCTTTCTTTGGTCTTAGTATAGCGGGTACTACACATGGGCTCAAAATTTCTCTCATTATATCTTGCTCCAATAATTCATGAGCTTTCACATTTATCTCTTCATTTTTAGATGGAGTTAATATATTTGGCACTTAGTTTATAACACTAAATCCTTGATTGAAATTTGTCCTATGGGAAATGCTCATAACAAGTAGCAATCCCTTAAGTAAATCATTTAAAATAAACACTTTGATTACACCTAACAACTCACTCATCTCCATTTTTATATCATTATTTCTCATTTCCAATCCTACAGTCTTTGGCAAATTAACAAAACAACACCTTCTCTTCCTTTCATATTCAAGTATCTTTGTTGTGCATATCATGACTCTCCTATAATTAAAATTATTATTTTTACTACTTTATTCTTTTTTCTCTTTCAAAGGCAACAATATATATTTCTCTCTATCTTTCTATGGTAGAAAGGTTCTTTTCACACCATCATGAATAATTTTTCTAATGTATTGCTAAGGTCTTCCTAACAATAGTGATAACTACCCATCTGTACTACATCACGTAGCACTTGGTGATGGTATGTTCCAAGGTGGACACTAATTGAATGTTTTTAAGAAACAATGAAATGTGTCCTTTATACAACCGTGAAACTCTATAGGCATTAGGATGTGGGGGGCAAGTCGGGGAATGCCAACTTCAAATCTTCAATAACTTCCCTAGATACCAATTTTTGATACTACCACTATCTACAATGAGGGCATAACACTTACCTAAAATTTTACATATAGCCTTAAAATGTAATAGTACTACTCGCGTTCCTTATCCTCAAGTCAACTCTCTAGATTCAATAGAAATATTCTAAAAAATAGGTTCTCCCCGCACTCTTGCTAAACTTCATTAATAAGAGTATTATCCCCCATTATTGATATAACTAGAATTTAAATAACACAAGCAACAGTAGTTTTCCCTTATTTCCTTCTATCCATATTCAAATTGTCTAAACATTCAAAGGACTCGTTCCCAGGTTAATGAAATTTGAAAATTTTTCCCATAAATTATTCCTCCTCTAACCCTAGGATTTCCTTTGCCTCTAGGAGCTTCATAATTTCTTCTATTTCCTTGGGTTGGAATATCTATACTACCACCTTGTTCTTAGCTTTCACCACCTTGTCCTCTCCCAAACATGCTTCTACCTCTATCACACATGAGATATTGGTTGTTTCCTTGCCAATGTATCTTTTTCTCTTAAGGTAAATTAATAAGCCACCCTAATAGAGCTAACTATAACCATAGTTAGTTCATATTGAATTGCATGCCTTAGGCCATTAATGTACCTAGAAATATATTCATATCCCTTGTCACACTAACCATACCTAATGGACAATCTATAAAACTCTCTAGTGTACTCCTTTTTTGTTTTTTAACCAAAATGATTAATTTTTTTTTATTGATAAAGAATATATTAGGCTTTCACCTAATTACAAATTGTTCCGAAAAAAAATTCTTACATCAAAAACATCTGTTATCAAGGAATGGGATGCAGTGAACACGGTCCTTCGTTAACTCTTATCATTCCGGGAGGAAGAAGACAACCCTGATTTGCTTTGGTATCTGCCAAGTTATTCAATTCACGAAGAATGTGATAAGAATTTACTGAAGCACAATCTATCAAAATGTAATGCAGCCTTTGCATGATCACATTCAAAATGGGATTGTTAAACAATGAATCAGAATTTAAAATTTTAATGATAATTTCATAATCTCCAAATATTTGCAAGTTATTATGTCCCGCTTCCTGTACAAGTTGACATGCTTTAAGAAGTGCAAATAATTCGGCCTGATTATTTGTAATGTGTCATACTCCCTAACTGAAACTAGTTTCTAACTTTTCGCCTGGATAGAAAATCAAGCTCACTGCCCCTGCTTTACCCGGATTTCATTTTGACGCTTTGTCAAAGAAGATTGAGACTTTATTTTTGGTTTTCCACCATTCTAAAAATCTGATTGTTGAAAGTCTGACCTACCATAAAGGTTTTATAACATGCCTGCTAAATCCAATCTGAGCATTAACCACTTGCTTCGTGGCAAGCCAATTGAGCTCAGCTTCTAATTTGGTTCCATCAATTTGATGAGATCCAACTGCTTCAAGAAGAAATGCTTTAGCTTTGGATGCTACAATTTCTTATTTTTCAATTTTATTATTAAAAATTAAGTCATTTCTAGCCAGCCAAATTTTCCACCAAATAAATTTTGGAATGGCTTGCCATATTTTCCTCCATTCATGACTAGACGAAAGGGTACCCAGATATCTTAACTGCCAATTTTTAAAAAGCATGACAGGATCAACATTAGCAGAATCAAAAGAGTAAGGCAGCCCACTCATTACAAGTGCCCAGACTTTTTGAGCAAAAACCACATTCAACAAAAACATGTGTTGAGGATTCAGCAGCTCTATGACAAAAGCAGCATCTGAATGGTCTGAAGAAACCTCTTCTTAGTAAATTTTCTCGAGTTAGTAGTTTCTTATGCATAGTTTCTTATGCATTAAATTCCAAATAAAGAAATTGATTTTTGGAAAGCTGGGAAGATTCCAAACCATCTTCCAAAATGCTGCATTGAGGGAACAACTGGAGGCCGTAGCATAGATCTGGGAAGAATCTTGTAATAGTTTGTAACCAACAGTTGTAGAGTCGGAACCACTAACACCCCGTCCCCATGAATCTTTATAGGAGTGATGGACTGGAGCCTTTCCAGCCAAATTGTCCATTAGCGATTTTTGGAGTGCAAAGGAGTTTGGGAGTTCACGATCTGAGATGACTGGAAAAGACCACGTGTTTCAGCTTCCTTTAGCATCCCAAAGGAATATATCAACCAATCGAAAGATTTCTTTATTAATCAACCAATTCTTTATCTCAAGGATGGAATTTTCAGAATTTAAAGGAGCTTGTCCATTGATTTTATCATCCCACAGCAGGGTCTTTATACCATTGACTGGTATTCGAAAAAGATGCTGAACAAAAAATCTAATCCTTTCCTGCATAAATTCCATGAATTCAAACCGTTGGGGGTATTTTCCATATTCATATTTCTTATATTAACTCCATGAAGGTATTTTTTCCAGAAAATATTACTTACTGGAAGTTTTTTGTTAGAAAACAGCTGCCATAGCAATTTTCCTCCCATTGCTATGTTCAACATTCTTGGGTCTCTAATTTTCAAACCTCCATCAGGAACAGATCTCTTTACAATTTCTCATTTAACAAGATGCATTCAATGTTGATTTCCTTTGCCACCTCTCCAGAGGAAATCTCTAATCAGTTTGGATATCTGATCTGTAATCCCTTTTGGAGCCAGGAGAAGAGAAGATTGATAAATGGGAAGGGATGAAAGAACTGATTTGATCAAAATTACCTTTCCTGCCTTCGTAAGCCAATGACCACCCCATGAAACTATCTTTTCCTTAATCTTGCTAATGATACCTAGATAGAGAGAAGTGTTATTTTGACCCAGAGTTAATGGGAGACCTAAATATTTTACCTTGTCCCAAGAGGCATATCCTTCAAAACCCAAAATCTGAGAAAATTTTTCAACTTTAAATTGATCAACATTCCATCCGAATACTACACTCTTTCTGTTGTTGATGAGAGCCCCTGAAATAATACATAATTTATGCATGATTTCTGAGAAGACTCTTGCCATTTTTAAAGAAGCCCCTCCCAAGAGTAAAGTGTCTTCCACAAACAATGCATGGTTAATAGCTTCAACTCATGTTGCTGAGGTAATACCCGGGATAATGCCAACATTTTTCACTACTGTTAGCTTTTTGCTTAATGAATTGACCATGAGAATGTACAAAAAATGCGACAGAGGAAAACTCTGACGAAGACCCCTGGAAGCTTGAAAAAAGTTTGCTGGTCTGCCATTTACTAATGGCGCTATCCAAGGATTGTTAATGCAATATTTTATCAAATTTATGAAGGAAGAACTAAATCCAAAAGAACGAAGAACTGAGAAGAGATAGGAAAGCTTTACCCTATCAAATGCATTCGCCATATTGAGTTTGATAAGTATGCCCTTCTCCTTCCGATGAAAGCTGGAGTGCATAGCTTCTTGGACTTGTATTACATTATCTAGAATATGTCGACCTTTTACAAACCCGCCTTGAAGAGGAGAGATCAATTTCCCAAGCAAAAGTTTAAGTCTGTTGGCTAAAAGCTTAGAAAGGATTTTATAGGAAGCATTGCGAAGGGAAAGGGGTCTAAATCAATCAAAAGAAGAAGGATTGGCTCCTTAAGGAATTAAAGCAAGGAATGTGGAGTTTGTGCATTCACCCACTTTGGCTTTGACCTGAAATGCTTTTATCATCCAAAGAAAATCTTTTCTAATTATTGTCCAACAAACTCGATAAAAATGAAAGGAGAAGCCATCAGGGCCTGGGGCTTTATCTGACTCCATGGACCATATCACATCAATAATTTCTTGCTCAGTAAAGGGCTTCATTAGCTCAATGTTTTCCACCTCACTCACCAAACTAGGAATGTTGGACAAAAAGTCAGAAGCTAAATCTGAGTCAGAGGAACCATCATCCCTAAAAAGGTTCTGAAAATGCTCTTCAGCCATTTGTTTAATTTGTGAAATTCCTTCGACCAGTTCTCCACACAGGGAGGAAATTTTCGATATATGGTTTTGAGAAAGTCTGACTCTACATTGCTTGTGGAAAAAAGAGGGGTTCCAATCTCCAGCTTTCATCCAAGTACTGTGAGATTTTAATCTCCAGCATTCTTCTTCAAGCCTAAAAGCTTGAAAAGAGTTGAATTTAGCTTTTTTCTCTTTTTCTAGCAAGGCGGGAGTAATTTCTGAGATTTCCATTTCCAATTGGATTTTCTCCAATTTTTCCAAAGATTCTTTCCTTTCACTGATTGGATATTTTTGAGTAAGTTTGACCCATTAGTTTAAAGCAACTTTGGTATTTTTGAGCTTCCTCTCCCATACAAAATTCGGTGATCCTACAACTGAAAGATCCCAATCCATATTTACAGTACTCATAAAACCATCTCTGTCTTTCCATAGTGGACTGAACCGAAATGTAATGGGGCCAAGGTCCTCTTCATCTACAATCTGTAGCAAAATCGGCTTATGGTCTGAGGTAATCTTGGGAAAGATGCTGGTGGAAATGAATTTTTTATCTAGCAGCAAAGGACTCTGCACCAAAAAACGATCCAATCTGGCCGAAATGTTTGTTGCACCAATTCTGTTGTTTGACCACGTGTATCGTCCTATTTTTGGTTTAAAATCAATCAGCTCCCACATGAAGATGATATTATCCACCACTCTAAGCATTGGATCTCTCCCATAAACTCCTCCAGATTTCTCTTTGTCATTCAAAATAATGTTTAAATCACCTTCCACGATGATATTTGAGAATGGATTAGTAGCAAGATAAGCATCCAACGTGCTCCAGCATTCACATCTTTCCAAGGAGTTTACCGGCACATAGAGGTTGAAGAGACGAAACGTTTTTTGGCTTGAATTATGCCAATGTTTAGAAAATAACCAATGTTGTGTTATGTGGGATTGTTCCAACGTGAAGACATTTTCTATCCATACAGTGGCAATTCCACCAGCGGTGCCTCTGGCACCCACAGCCATTCCTATCTTTGATTTCCTTTTCTTACTGATTGTGGATAGAAGAATATCTTCACCGATTTTTGTCTCTTGGAGCAGAAGAACATCTAGAGAGACAATTCTGATAATATCATTAACAGCTTCAAATTTTGACGAATTTCCAAGCCCTCTACAATTCCAAGAGACAAAGTTCATTATTTGACGGAAGGGGGAGGGCCTCCTTTTACAGGTCTGGCTCAGGTATTCCTTCTTATTGACATCTCGATAGTGGGTTGATTTCCTTGCATCTTAAGACGATCGGATTCTTCCTCTTGAACCATCTTATGAGATTTTCTCCCTTTTTTGGAAAACTTCTCGAGGGGATCTTCATCGGATGAGCCAGAATTTTCTAGAGGTTTCTTTTTTTTTGCTATTTCTGTGTATGTGGGAGAATGACCTTGCACAGGAGACCTGAGAGGATCAACTGAACCTACGGCTTCTTCACTTAACGTATTGTGAGGTGTAGGGACTTCTCCCTCTTAAATCACTGAGAGCACTTGTTCTTCTAGTATGCTTAATACTTCAAAGTTGTTTTGAGATGATGGTTATGTCATTGTTGTTCCATTTTCTTTCTGTTTCTATCTAAATGGTTTGTTGCTCGTCCTCACTTCTCCTCTTCATACCTTAGCTTTATTTCCTTGATTTGTTGAAGTGTTTTTTTGAACTTGAGTCCATTGATCTTCTTTTTCTTTGATAGCTTCTTCCTCATTTTTTTTTACAGGATCTGGAAAAATGCCCATATTCATCACAAAATATGCACTTAAAAGGCAATTGTTCATAGTCTAGATCTTGCACATGAGACCAGTCTACTACTTTCATATCAATAGCTTCAGGAAGCCCTACCTCCAAGTCCACTTCAACACATATTCTGGCACAGGTGTATTGATCTCTTCTGGCAGCCTTGTCTATATATTTCCCCAGAGTGTTTCCTAAAACTTCTAGGGACCCTAAATTCCAACAATGGAGAGGAAGATGCGGTAACCTGACCCAAACAGGAACAGCAGAAGGGACATCTTAATTCGGGTCAAAATTAGGAGTCCATTTGTTTAGGTAAAGCCATTGAGGGCCCATTAAATAAGGCCCATTCCTAAAGATTAACTCTCTATCAACTGAGTTTTCAAATAGAAAGAGATAATAACCCTTACCTATCAGGTTACTGCAAATTCCCTCTGAGATGAGAGGCTTCCAGTTTCGTTGAACCCAGGCTTCGATTGTCTTGGGTGGTGGCCACAGCCCTGTGAATTGGCCAATGAGACCCCCATTAACAATCCTTAGAGTTGTTCGACGCGGTTGATCCACTGGGAGATCTGCCGTATGAATATTTTTGATCTTCTTAACGAAGGACTATTGGGATTGAGATAGCTTCCGCTTACTACCTGAGTCTACCAGTTTCATAAAGGCATTGAGATCAGGGGAAGAGGAGAGGCCCCCTCCATTCGCCGTGACCTCAAAACAAAGACTCAAAAGAACTCAAGCTCGGCCCAAAGATCGAGAATCTGGTAAGAAGAACACCCTCCACCAGAAGCAATCAAGAAGAATCAGTTCTTTCCAAATTCTTGAGAGAGACACTACAGAATCCAGTCCAGCAACAAACACCGAGGCCTCCAAAAAACTCCACAGAACTAATTAGCAGGCTACATATGCCTAAAGGATCTAAGGAGTCCAGAGAGAAATCCACCGAAGCCCAATGCAAACACCAAGTCCTACAAGAACAACAGAGAACATTCTAGGGAGGGCCTCTAGAAGCATAGATTTCACCAGCACTATCCAACTCAAATTGGTCAAGAAACAGGACCAACCTCCCCGAGCTGAGAGCCGAAGCTAGAAACAATCAATACTCCACGAAGAGTACCACAACGACCCACCAATTGGAACTGCAAAACCAGAGAACAGGCCGAATCCACACTGATCAAGCTTGAAGGTTTTTTTTAATTTTCTTGGAGCAAAAAACACACCGTCGTCAGGGATCGAAATTCCTTCTCTAGTGTACTCCTTCACAGTCATCTCTTTATGTATTAGATTTTGCAACCTTCTCTACAAATTCAAAGTATAATCAATAGGAAAAAAATAACTTGTATCTTGGGAAGCATTATGTACCAAACCTTGATTTATTTTTCCCGTTCCTTTGTGTTTCCAGTTACACATTATCCCACCATAGAGATGCATGCCCTTTCAGCTTCATGCAATCTAACTTTACTCTTTTGGGGAATTCAATTTTCCCAAATTCAAAGAAATTATATGTATCTCTAGTCCAATCAATTAGTTGTTATGGGTAAAGACTTGTGGAAAACATAGGAGTTTCCATTCTTGACTTTCCTCACCAATATGGTAGTGCTTTAATAATTCATTTCCATAGGCCATTAACAAATGCATCAACTTCTTATGGAACCCTAGTTTCTCTTTCATTATCACTTGCATCTTGAACTTCTATAGCAACCCCCCTTAAATGAGTTGTCTATACAACCCCCAATATTGCTTGTATTCCATTCAACATATATGTTACTTCATATGTAGCACATGTATGCTGTCTGATGCCTCTCCACAGTGATCCTACTCCTCTTTTATTTTTCGTGTTGTCATTTTTGGTGCACAATTTGTCCACTTACAGTTATATCCAACAAGTATCTTTATTGGAACAACAATTTCTCCCTAGAACAAGTCTACCCAACTCAGTCCTCAACTAGGATTATGCTCTTTAAATACAAGTAGGCCACAACTTGCTCAAATACCAAGACGATGCCAACCCTAGTAAGAGTTTTATCAAATTTCAACTAGGTGAAAAAATTTAGAGTACACGATTCATCAAATAAATGCTTGAGCACACTGTAATTCATAAATAATTAAACATAAGGAGGAATTGGTCTCTTCAAACCAGCATATTATATTAATTGAAAAGATATTGAGTTTACACAGTTATGCCCTCAACGGTCTCTCTTCATTATATCAACAAATGGATTTCTTGGGCCCATTGGTATCATGTAAACTAGGATTTTTACAATTGATTAGAACTCACTAATCTTAGACAAATTATAGCCTAAGTCACCTTCATCGTGTTACACCATGACCCTCCTCCTTCTTGTTCTTCTCTCTTTTACCTCCTTATGTAATAGACATGATACCCTCTTTTTCTCTTGAGATTCCTTCTTAACTCCTAAATTCACTTCTCTTGCTTGAAATTGCGTACCTTATTAATTAAAACCTACCAACCATAAATAGCTTAACTATCGATGGGGATGTCTAGATTTTCACATCAAAATTCACATGAAGAAAAATGTTGTGGGTTTATCATATTAAAATTAGGAATTGGGAAACCCTTAATTAAGCTACAATCGTTTGACCTTAGTAAGGCAGAATGGATGGTGGGGAATCCATCGTGAAAAACCCAAATAAACACCCTCTACCAAATAGGATATATCATGGGGAGAACATGATTATTGGTGAAAAATTAAGGGGATGGCCATGATTTGGTCAAATTTTTATAGGACCTAAAACCCCATGAAAAAAGGAAATGTGGTTGTATGTCTTGTGACAAAACCAATGGTTATATATTCTTGATACCTAATCATTCTTCTGCCACAACCTATGGGTGGACAAAAAGTATGACAAAAAACACAAGGTCAATGGTCTGGCATTAAACATTTGAGTGTTCATACATTGAAACAACACCAATCCATGTATAGCCTACATAATGCATCCCATAACATCATGACCTGGTCATTTTGCACCTCATTAATCCTAGCTAGACCTCCAATTGATTGTTCATGGGGTCAAGCAGTTTATGATTCACTATTAGCACCACTCATGTGGGAAATTACTTAAGTCTACACAACCCCTATAAGTTAATAAAATGGCTAGTTTGTGGCTCACAAATGCATGCATGCATATTTTGATGGCATTTTGGAACATGTGCATCTATTTGGAACACCCATCTCCATAAATGTCGATAACTTAGCCTTTCTTGATGCTTAGCTTATAGATTATCATTAATGAACAAGGAGAGTTCATACAAAATCTAGTTCAAGAATAGATTTCCATTGTATCTATATAAATAATCCATGGGGATGCATTCATAAGAGGAAAAAATAGCAAGGTTATGTTGCCAAAAATCTATTAGAGAGATAAAGAACTATTATTCATATCCTTTCATTGCTTAAGATTTTTCCCCTCTTTCTACTTGCGTGCCTTTCGTAGTGTACATTCATAAGGAACTTGATACCCTCACATACCAATATGGAGACTAAACATACAAGGAAGTAAAAGGACCCTCCAAGAATGACTCTAGAGCCCACTTGCTATTACAAACTCTCTTTAGGTGTTGTGTTTTAAGTTATTGCTTTATCCAGTGGATTGACCAAGTATTGTTTCCCCCCCTAATAATGGCCTTAAGAATTCTATTTGTTCATGAATCCATAATTTAGTGAATGTCTTATCATGACCATTTCATTAAATTTGGACTGATAAGAAAGAATTTAAACTAAAAAAGTAAGTTTTTTTTAGAAGTGTGAATATCGGTGTTTCTAAAGTGTAAAAATGGATTATGAAAGTGTGAATATTGGTTTCAAAAATTGTGGATTTCAAATAATATTGAATTCGAAAGTGTGAAATTTGATTATGCAACTGTGAATTTCGATTTCAAAAGTGTGAATTTTGATTCCAAAGATATCAATATCATATTGCAACAATGTGTGTTTGGATTTATTTTCTAATGCTTATATATTTAAATCCAATAGTGGATAACTAGGATTGATTCCATAATAGTACAAGTAATAAGGAGGAAGTGAGCAAGTTGAAGTTGATAATTGATGGTTCAGTCATGCAGCAAAGTCATGGATTCAATATGAGAGGCTATGTGTCCTTCCAAGATCTCTTCAATGGCATTAATCATGGTTTAGGTTGCATGAAATGGTCTTCCTTTTGTGTTGGCAAGTTAAGCTACAATATGAATGAAATATGTTGGGATGGAGTAGGTATTAGTTTGCTAGAAGAAGGCATGATCCAAAGGAATTGTTTGGAATTATTCATTTTCTAAAGATCCTTTTATCTATCGACCTATGATTTAAGATATATGTCCTCCCAGTTAGAGTTAGGGCGTCAAAACTCTATCATATTTATGGTTAGGTATTTACTCCAATAAATTATTCAAAGAAGATTTTGTGTTGTTAGGTTATTATTTACGGTTTGAAATCATGAGGAAAGGGAATTGAAGTGTGAAAACAAAAGAAAGAAAAAACCATCATGAGAGTTTCCTTGAGATCTCAAAATTTGAATGTTGATGTTGGGGATCTAAAGCATTAGGTGAAGTTGTTGTTGTAGAAAGAGTAGAACAAGGTGTTGTTGCTTAAATAAAGTGATATACATATGCATAGATCAAATAATGTGGAGTGATTAACACAAAGAATAAATTTATGGCAATGAATGTGACCATCATTTCATAAGAGGATTGGCAAAGGAGGAACAATACAATTGATCAATTTCAAATAAGAGACCAAATTTGATCGTAAAATGTTCAATATATTGCTAGAAATAGTTCAAATGTATAACTATCACCAGTTAGAAGTTCTTCCTCTTCGACATATTTCTCACTCTTCTAGCCATCCATGTTATCATCTTCATCTTTAATATTCTTTGTTGCTTCAACAACTTGTTCCTTGTGCGCAAGAAATATATTATGTACAACTTTGAACAGTTAGCCCATGGATTCTTTAGAAAAAATATCAAAGGAAGTGATAAGGGTGAAATCATCCCATAATAATTCTAAAATGGATAGATTTTGAAAGGTTTTATCATAGGAAATATTTTAGGGTTAGGTATGTGAAGTTCAAGGGTTTAGTTATTTTTGTATCCATGAGGAGGAATTGGGTTTAATCAATTATGAAGTGGATCCTGCATCCCTAGGTCCAACCTTTACATCGTAAAAATAGGTTATAGACTTGTATAAGCCTACACAACAATTAATGGATAATGAACTTGCAGTCAGCTAATAGAATTCACCACATATCTACTTGAAATATGGAGTGTATACAAGTTGTAAACCTGCAAAGGATGGTACTATACCTTTATAGTCCTTAAAATGATACCCATACAATATTTTGGAAAATAAGCATGTACTAAGACTTGTGAACTTTTAATTTTTTTCATTTTCGCATAACACAACTTGTCATGGTTGTAGTGTGCCCTTTTACTCTCATGATCATATTGCTAAAGTTAAGGAATGGGGAGTTGAGGTTATTTCAACTAGCTTGAGTTAGAAGGGAATGGATGAGAACGCTTCAACATTTTGTCTTACATTTCAAGTGGTGAAGGGTCCAACAAAGCTAAGAGTTGGTGGAAGCAATGTAGAAGTGAGTACTTAGTTAGGTATAAAGAAGCACCAGAAGAAGCATGTTAGGCTAAAACCAAATAAGGTGAAAATGATGATCGCTTAGGTTTTGGTATGGATGAGGTTGAACATCTCATGGAAAAATATTTTCTAAGTTGATTTGTGGTGGAGGGGATTGGGAGGGGAATCCTTGAGAAACTAGTTAATAGAACATTGGAGGGATACCATTCGATATATCCATGCATTCCATGTTATAGTTTAGGGATGGATATCCTTTATAGTGAAGAGTTGGAATGATGGAAAACTACTTCTATATAGGGCTTGGAAACGAGGTCACTCAAGACTATATTTGAAGAATTGGAAACCAAATTTTGATTCTAGAAGGGAGCCAACTTGTTTGAAATTTTTTTGGTACTTCTCCTAGTGTTTCCCTTGGAACTATGGAACTAAGAAATTTTAGAAAGGGTTGGAAACACCTTTGGTCAATCCAATTCCTTGGAGGATAAATTCAACAAAAATTTGATATGCTAGTGGTAAAATTATTGGTAGAAATTAATTTATGCATGTTGTTGTGAGTAGAGATCAAATTTGCTTGGAGAAATTTAGGCTCCAATTATAAATGAGATATTTAGGGATTTTCATTTTGTTGTAAGCGTTTTCATGCCATTGTTAATCTAGGGGAAGATTGTAATTACCCAAAAAGAGTTTTAGGTAACAATAAAGAAGTGAAGGTGAATAAATATTCGACAAATGAAGATGATGAGGTCATTTTAGAAGAGACTATGAAGGTAATCCACAATATGAAGGTGAGTGAAGTAGAGGCAGGTTCTAAAGAGGACTCATAATAGCAAAAATTTTGTGGACTTGAAGAGCTTTAAGAATCTTAGGGTCATGAAGCTTTTGATAAAGGTATGTCCCATGCCATTGAATGCTATTATATTTAGACAAATAAAAAGGAACTTCCTTCTATAGTGGGATGTTCTTGACTTGTTTGTAACTATAAAGAGGGAATGGGGGATTTAGAACAAACTCTCGTTGAGTGTTTTGGAATCTCTTTTGGCTTAGGGAATGTTGATAGTTTATGAAATTTAGCATTTCTCCCTAGGAATATGTCATTCTCAAGACCTTAGAGTTTTTTCGAATGGGGTAGGGTCTCTTTCTTCATCCCTAAGAGAATATCAACCCCAAAAGGAGGGGTCATGGAATGTAAGTTAGAGTCAACTAATATTAAAAAAAAATATAGTATTGGGTTCAAGTCTACTTACCTTCTTAAGTTGAAGAAAGAAAATATAAGAAATTATGGAGTTGTCTAGGTGGTGTAGCATTTGGCCAGGATATCCCTGGTCATGTAGCAAGAAAAACAAACATATCCATGGAAAAGTCACAAGCAAGAAAGAAGTCAACAAGGGAAATAATTAACAATTAGTGGATCCCTTAGAGTAGGTGAATCCCCAAATACTTTCTCCAAATGATCATCCTATCTATAAAATCAATCAGGTAGTGAGTTCCCCAAAACAACAATGTAGGAAACAATCCTTGTTTCAATGATTGATAAAAGGTATTTATGTAAATATAAAATAATATATATTGAATAATATATAATTGATAAAAATTTGTAAGATGGGATTATTACAATGAGCCCTGTGACAATATACTTATATGCAATGATTGGTTACGAGGTGAATAGGCATGTGCACTTTGACCTTTCATTAGCCTAATTCTAGTATTGTTGTTGTTATTATTGTTAGTATTGTGTTTATAACATTGCCACCCCCTTTAGGAATGATTTAATATCCTCAAATCATAGTAAAAATGATTCTCTCTAGTTGAGCACTTTTTGTGGTGGCATCAATTTTGTCTACTTTTAAGAGTTTAACTTTGTTCTTGCTTTGAGTGTTGGCGTGGTTCCTTTGTATTGCTTGTATCATATCATGAAGTCTATTGAACTATCTATTTAATGTAAAATCTCTATGCTTATCATAAATATATTGTGTTGCTTCCATTGTTGTATGTTCACTTGTGTTTCTTGGACTTTTTCATTAGTTGTATTTCACCTTTCTTGTGAGTGGAAACTTTAACACCGTATAATTTATAATACTTACCTTATTAGTTAAAATCCACTAACTATTCTTCAAGGTTGGAATAACATGTTCTCAACTACATCAACCATTATGCAATTAGCACCATAACCATTCCATTGAGTGGTAGAGCATAAAATCATGTTTCTAGCTCAAGTTCATTGATTTGAACTAAGACTTTATGACATTTACCTACTCCTTTGAATTCTTGTCCATTATCAGCCATAATTTCTAGGTCCTGGGTGGGGTACACCCAGGACCTAGCAACGAAAAGGAAAGAAATAAGTGAATGAAAAAATATGGTAAAGAAATAATAATAATAATAATAAAAGAGAGGGAAAAGAAAGAAAAAGGGGAAAAGTACAAATAATAAAGGGGGAAAACAAGAAGACACAGGGAAATAGATTAAAAATTAATGAGAAAAAGCAATGGATTAAGAACAAAAAAAACAATAAGAAAATTAAAAGACAAAAGGGAAAAGGGAACAAAGGGAGGGTAGAAAATAAAAGGGGGGTGGGGGGGTGTGAGAAAAAGGAAACACGAGGAAAAAAAATATAAGGGGAATAAAGAACAAAGATAGAGAACCCCAGATGTGGGTGCTATCCTTATGCCAACATGTGGGTGGCATGCCAACTGCGATCCCACAAGGCAACACATGGTCTGAAGGTGGGTGGCTATTTCGTAATCATCTGAATCTATTCTGTTAGCCAACAGGCTGTCATTCCTATTCGTGTACATTCGGTTATACTGATAGTAGGCACTATCGACCCATAAATACAAAGATGCTTTATTATGTAATGTCACCCAGTTCTATCAATGGGTCCGAGGGACATATCGTTAGCTCTATAAGGATAATTATATCATTTTATCACAACAGAATAGTTAAATAAATATAAATTTCATTTTTCAATAATTAATCACGACAAAGTCCCTTTAATTACTAATAAATTAAAATAAATTCAATAATTATTCCAACATCTGATCCAAGGGATGGGAATGATTACTAACACTTTCTAGAAAGATCACATATCCATTCCAATTAAATTTAAACATACATTCCACCTCTAAAGTCAATTTACTCTTAATCATGATTAACCAATAATTAGTGCTTCGATTACGATACTTAACGACACTTAGCGCACAATTGATGGTACTTATTAAAATTTCATTGTTTATCACTTAACCATTGTTTATCAAGTCCAATGTCTAATTTACACCTAATAACTTGTAAATAAGGCCTATTTACCATTTTCCAATTAATTAAACATAGTAATTATGAAAATGATTCCACAAGAACTATTTGACTAGTTGTTCAATACTAACAACTAGTCTTGCGTAAATTCGACACACAACCATGCCAATGAACCAAAAATTGAACTTAATCCATTATACACATATTTAAGCATGAACATACAACAAAATAAAATACTTTTGTATATATGTTCCGAGTATATAAACGAAGAATATTTCAAGTTCAATTAGTACAACTAGTTAATAAACATTGCGAAGAATTCAATCAAACCAATTGTACCGAGTTTTGAGACACACAGAGTTGAATGTATAGATATGGAAAAAAGAATTATACAACACAATTAAATTACCAAGAACATATCATGTGTCTATACATTCATCTTTTATCAAAAACAGAGATTCGAATCCAAAAACTAGTTACCAATTTCACCGCAATGTACCTAATTTCCAATTTAACTTTCCAAATGAAAAATAAAGAGAAACATATGAGTATTGTATCTCATGGATAGTGTATCAGGGGTCACTTACATTCATGTGTCTGTATCTTTCCACCCATATACATTCCATTAAATAACTCACAAAACTAGTTAATTCTATTCATCCAAATTTACCAGTAATTCTAGGAATCAGTAGAATAATTAAATCCACGGCTTATAGAATCATTCATATGAAATTAAAAATATAAATAACATCTTTTATTAGTAATAAAATAGGTATATATAATTCAAATTTTTTGTCAAATACTTCATATGCAGAGTCACAAATCTACTCAAAACAATTCCATTGAAGGAGCTAGAAATTGGAAATTGATCCAGACTTTTAGTAGACATTTACCCAACACTACCAAGAATATTTATCCTCACATTCTCACACATATTTCAATATTATCTATCAGACATAATGATAAAAGTAACACTCAGGCATTTTGACAAACACTTCATGTGCCAAGTCTCCAAACTATTCCAAACAGTCCAATCGAAGAACTAGTTTTCGAATAGAAGGTAGAAGCATCAAAGGGAAATGTCTTTAACAATTCTGAGGTTATTGTACCATCAAAATACACAATATATAAAGAACAGGGACAGAAATATCGGTTATGTAGCAGAGTTACCAAATAATTAATTTGTCAAACAAATTGTGCACAAAATCCCAAAAACTAGTTTCCAATTCCTTCATAAAATTTTACTTGCATAAATAGATTGAATTCTATGAGAAATTTCTTCCACAAATAACTCATGTTTCATAAAAAAATTCATGTGCATCCATAAATAAATAATATCATAGACAATTAATTTAAATAAACATGAGATAAATCACTTATCTTATCAATGTGCAACTGGCATCATTCGGACCATGCTCCACCCAGCCTTTGGCACTGCCAAGGCAGACCTCACTTTGACAGGCCAACCCTGAGCTGAGGCCACATATCCACAACAAAGGTGCACTCAAGAATCCAAAACTCTATTCCTCACCACATACTTCCTCTTCCACCCCACTACCAGGTGCAATGGTAATCCAGACCCTCTAGACCATCAATATATTGTCATTCACCATCAAGATTTATGTGCAGGTCCATGACAAAGCCAAGTAGTGGAAATAGAGGAACTGCAATAGATTTTTTTGGGCTTGCCACAAACACCATAAAATATCAAATTGCTTCAAGAACAAGTTCATTCACATAGCATATCATTCATGGTTTCCCAAGCTCTCGCCATCAAAGGTATGAACAACCATAATCAACAACCATCCAAAAGAAACCTGAAAAACAATCCCAAACCAATGATATAAAACATGGATTTATAGACCAAAGAAGGTAATTCTAGCTCAATGGGGTCAAACCAAACCAAGGTAATCCAACTTGATTCAATCCAAGGGGGGGTAATTGAACCACAAGAGGTTAAGTCTATTAATCCAACCCAAGCAAATTCGAATTTCAAGGAGAGTGACTCCAAGCCACTCCACCCCACTCAAATTCATGTGTGGACACATCATCCATGAAGAGGAATCAAAATTAGTGAGGTGAGGTGTTATACAAGCCAAGGAATCTTTCCAAAAATGGTAAAGCGGGGGTTACTG
>LPNX010852654.1:118989-253261 GCA_001517045.1 Pseudotsuga menziesii | reverse complement strand
GGTTAGCTAATCAGCCAGTAGATAGTTGGTCAGTTGATAGTTTTGTAGACTCAGGAATCAGTCAGACAGACTGCGTTGTAACGATCCAGACACCTAGTTGTTTGTGAGTCATTCGAGTCTGTATGTAACCATTCATAGAGAGAACAGAGAGGGAAGGATATATTGAAAGAAAGGCAACATAGAGATAGACTAGAGGTCTAGAAGAGACCTCGCGCTGCATATGTAGTGCAACAAACTGTGCTAACTTCCCTCAAGATATATAATAGAAGCACAGTTTGGTGGACGTAGCTCCCATCCCAGGGGTGAACCACGTTAAATCTGCGTGTTATGTGTTGTATGAATGTGATTGTATTTGCTTATGGTTACTGGTTATTATGCATGTAATGTTAGTTGCAGTAGGTGAATGTATGTATTGATCAGCTCATGATAATACAAGAAGATAAAGATAAGTTGAAGCATTTTAGTAGGCTGTTTAAAGACACCATGACTCCAAGCCACTCCACCCCACTCAAATTCATGTGTGGACACATCATCCATGAAGAGGAACCAAAATTAGTGAGGTGAGGTGTTATACAAGCCAAGGAATCTTTCCAAAAATAGCAAAGGGGGGGTTACACAAGGAGTTACATAATTATTTACACAACTTGGGGTGTTAAGGATAAAAATCGCAAGTGCGGGAACACTTATGCAAATGGGAGTTACAAAACCAAGTGTAACCTCCACGAAGGACTTATAAAACCACCAAAGGGGCTAAATCAACAAGTGGCACCCACACAAAGACCAAGAGGCCCACTAAATCATGAATTAGCCTCAATAATACCAACATAGGCTAAAAGTAATAAAAAGTTGGGTCTGTTGTACAATGTTTGGGTGATCATCAACTAATAAATCCACCAAGGCATGAATATAGACCAAGATCAACCAAACAAGTTCTAACATGATAGGAATGTCCCCATTCCCCCTCACATTGTGGATCTAGGCCTCCCATACTCTTTTAGTGGTCCCCAATGTGCTAGTTGTTTTCATTATTTAATTATTTACAAAATAATAATAATGTCTCTAGGTCCATAAAGACCCTTTTTTCGGCACCCCATGCCACAATAATAAACAATTACAAATTACATATGTTTGGGACTTAACAAACATGGTATTAAATATTCCCAAATCATTCATTATTCAAATGACTTATTACCCACGATCGATCGAGATGTCCTTTTCAACCGTTGTACTCTTCTTCTGGTGTGTATCCTTCTGTCATGGTTGTTCTCTTCTCAACTTATATTTCATCACAGACTCTTCTCCCACAGTTTCTTATGTTGTAACTCTTCTTTCCTGACTGCTTATGTCTCAACTCCTCTTTCCTAGTTGTTTCTATCACAACTCCTCTTTCCGTCGGTGACTCTTCTATCGTGCGACCTAGATCTTCATATTCCCGAGCAGAATTCTGCTTGAATTCTACCTATCTTTTCCTATGGTCGACAAGTTTGAAGTAGTGAGTTTTCAAAAACTCGGTCTGGATGGAGACAATTTCAATGAAAAATGTTTCTCTTAGTGTGTCCAAGGAGCAAGGAAAGAACATTGACCAATGCAGCAAGGTCGGAGAGCAGGAAGTGGTACTAGGCCCTAAAACTCTGGTGTAGGCTGAGCCAATAGAGCGCATTGAGAAAATGTGACGTCTAGAGTTGGGTGACCCAGTCATTCCATGCAAAACGGAGTCATTGTCGATGAATTTTCATGTGGAATATTCTCGAATATTGAAATACAAGGTGTGCCCCATCACTGAAGAACACTCTATTTCTGTACATGGAGAATGCTCGGGTTAACAGAGGTTTTTATGATTCAGATAAAAATTATTGTGTCTTTCATTTTTTTTGTCTTTCTATGATAGATAGGTTGCTTACCTGTAGGTCTGTTAGCTTTGGGTTACAGCTTATATACTATATACTTTTCAAACTAGTTCAGGCCTATTTTCCCTCTATAAGGAGGGCCTTTTTTGGTTTAAAACTTGAAGGTATGGTCAATATTTGGCATGGTTGGGTTGGTGGTTCCACCTACTCAGGCCACCATAAGGTTAAGATTTGAATACTCTGTAATTTTGTATTTTTCTTCTCAATGATATAATATACTCCTTTGCAGCCTTACCAAAAAAAGAACAAAGGTAGAGAAGGAAAGTAGAAGGGAACAATCAAAGAATCAAGAAGGAATAAAGGAGAGAGAAGAATGCAATCTCCATCATCCTCATTATTAAAAACTATGAGGGGAGTTATGCTATGTAGTAAGGGGATCAATGACTATTTATATCCCAACCACCATCCCTATTAAGATTATGAGGATGCTTCATACTCTCCATGGATTTCCTGAACTTACACTTAGAGTAGTTATCCTCATTCATGAGGATTTTTTTGTGTGTTCAAGGCATAATTGGTGCTTAGTAACGTGGGACTATTTAGAAAGAGAAAAGAATTGGAAACAATTAAACCTTATGCCAATTTCATTCTCTTTTATCTTGTATGAAAGGATTTACCAGTTTCACCAATGTAAGATCTCCCACGGGAGCAAGGAATCTCATAGACACCTTTGTATTGATGAGGATAGGTAGGGTTTTTAATAGAGTTCATCATCCCCTAATGGTGATGGTGGGTTTGAAAGTAGCAATAATGTATTTCTTCCTAATAATCTTGACAATTGTATCCATAACCCCTTGGATGTACAAAAGTAAAATATTCTACCAGAGTTTAAATTTATATCTCTAGTTCCATTTCCAAAGCATTCTTCTTGGATAATGCTCTTAATTTGATATTTAACATACCCATTTTTCCTGAATACCTAAACAAAGTGATCACTTTCTTAATCAAGATAATCATTATCAGAGATCCTGAAGGCTCTTGGGGCAAGAGTAATAATGACACCCAACTTATGAGCTAGGTGGTGATTGGAATTAGCATGGAAATATTGTTCATTGTGTTTTTCTTTTCTAAATACTTGGTGGGCTAGTGTCCCATCCTATGTTTTAGTTATCCTTACATCAAGAAAGGATATGCTACCATTATCCTCCATTTCTATGGTAAACTATATGTGCTCAGATTGATTATTCATATGATGGACAAATCCATCCAATTCTTCTTTACCATGGGGCCAAATAACATTAGTATGATCGACAATTATCTTCCATAACTTAAGCTTGAGGGGATAAGACTTGATGGATTTGGATTAAAAAAAATCCATAAATATGTTGGCTACAATAGGGGAGAGAGGGGATCCCATACCAAATCCATTGGTTTGCTCATATAATTCACCTAAGAACTGAAGAACATAAATATAAGGCACACTTCAACTAAGTTTATAGTGTCAAGATCAATGACAATCTTGATGGCTTCCCTAGCTCCATCTAGGGGGGTCTTCATAAATAATAAGATAACATCAAAACTAACAAACATGTCTTGAGCTTCGAGAGAAATTTCTTTAATCATCTCAGCAAAGTCACAAGAATCCTTTATAAAGATTTGTTTGGCCTACAAGGGGTTTTCATATACCAATGAGGTACTTAGCGAGCCCATAGGTGGGGGATCCAATAATGTTAACAATTTTCCTTGAAGGGACACCATTCTTATGAGTCTTAGGAATCCATAAATCATAGGAACTAATGGGAAATTCATAATAAGATGTTTCTTGGTGTGCTAATCAAGATAGGAGTTCCTAATGATTTTTTTTACTTCTTTAGTAGCTCTACTAAAGCAATTTCATAGAATACATTATAGAAGGGAACATGTGAATAAAGGATGGGTGTTGTAAGCTTGAAATAGTGGTTTGTATAGACATACAAATTTTCTGTTTGAACTGTAGGAATGGTTGCATGATGAAAATTCCTAAACATTGATAGTTGAGCTATATGTGTATGAAAAAGTAATACATATCAAGTTATGGATTTGATAGTTTATTGACAACATACAAGAAGTGCAGTGGATGCATCATATGGACAAATTGAATTGGTGATTGCAATGTATGTATGAATTAAATTGTTGGGTGTATAATGGATTGGGAAAACTAGTTTTTGGACTATATATACCAGACAATAATGACAAGTTGTTGAGTGGATACATAATATATGATTTGCGTACAATTGATTAGGTGTTTGAGTGACGAAGTACAAAATTATTGTGGACCATATGGACATTAAAATTGGTGGATGTAAGGATGATTCATCCGGATTTATGTGTGAATGAAATGAAAGAACAAATACATAATCATAATCACATACATTTTGCAAAGATAGCATAGATACAGTAAACACATATTCTATTAAATGGCGGAAATAGAACATACTGTAATACAATAACTAGAATGGTGGTAGCTATCTCTGAGAAGAGATGTGACTGCTACGTTCATCCGTGCAAATATGAATACAAAATGAGGCCAAATGGGCCTATTTATAATAAGGATGTGGGTGAGAACCCCAAAATTCCAAAACATAACCGGAGAACATGAACCGCCATAAAGTTTACGGCCCCAAGGTGGTAAGTTGAACAGTCAACTTCCCAGGGTCATAACTTTTGCATACGATCTTTGATTTGGGCGTTCGATAACTCGTTGGAAAGGTCTATCTAATATTTACAAATTTTCACTTTCTAAATGAATGTTGATGGCAACTCGTTGGCTCCCGTATCTCCAAAAATTGTCATTTAGGGCCTCAAAACAGCCTTGGAAGTTTGGGACCCAAAAAACCGAAGAAAAATAACTAGGAAACTGCCACAATGGACAATTGTTTTGAGCCAGTGGAATAGGTGGGTGACCACCGATCTCCATATGGATCAATGATTGTACAAAATTGTTTTTAATTGATGGCATCTTAATCAACAATGTAAACCCATGAAAATGGTTGGTTGCTTCAGGTTTTTAACCCATAGATTTCCCAAGGATTTGGCCCTGATGCCAAATCCAAGAAAAAATCCATGTTTATATGAATGACGAAAGGTATTTCTATAAATATATAAGAATGCATATTGAATAATAGATGATTCATAAGAATTGATAATATGAGATGATTACAATGATTCTCGTGACGATATACTTATATGCATTGATCATAAATTGGAGAAATTTTGATCACAATAGTTTAAAATTGATAATGAAACAATTTGGAAACAATTTAAAAAGGGTAAATATGGAAGTTGCAACATGGGCTCGCAACTATGCATAACAAAATAAAAAATATTTGAAAGATATGGAAGAAAGTATTAAAAGGATTTTGATAAAAAAGGTGCAGGGTTTTATTTCCAAAAGATTAATATAAATTCCTTCGAGAGTTGGAAGGGAAAAAGAAGTATATTATTGCTAAAGACAAAAATGAATGGAGGATTAAAGCTTGATAGTAAATGATGATAGGAATGAAAAGTTGTTTCACAAATATCCAAGTCATTTGCGAAGTATAAAATCTATTTGGGAAATCAATAAGCAAAATGGTATAAGAGTGAAATCTTACAAGAACATGGTTGAAGTGGAAAAGCAATATTTTAAACCATTTTTAAGGAGCCAAAGTTAGCTAATATCGATGAATTATGAAAATTATTGGGTTATTTCATAGGTTGATTAGCAAGGAAATAAAAGTTTTGTTGGTTGTGGAGCCTGATGTTCCTGATTCAGAGATGTTAGTTCAGTCGTGTTTGGATAGCAACACCTGACAGGGGCTGTGTGGGGGCTTGCTCCCCCACTATAGTTGTTAGGAGGGTCCAGGGTGGGTGACACTAGTTTGGGAGACCCTCCTCTAGTAGGGGTTTGGGAGGCCCTCCTCTAGTAGGGGTTCGGGAGCAATGCCCTCGTAGCAAATATTAGGGTAAAAATGCCTTGTAAAATGTTGTAATTTCATAGTCATGACTTCATCAATAATGGGTGATTTACTGTCCCATGGTATTTGGGTAACCCGTGGTATCTTTCCATGGTATTCCCTTTATAAAAGGAAGGCATTGTAATATGACTGTGTATTGTATTGTAGCATTGTAAACAATATATATGATTGTGTGAGAGATATTGTGAGAGTGTGAAGAGGAAGTGCAACATGGTTGCTGCAGGTTGTATCCCTTCATTTTGTTGGATGGTATAATAATAAAGGACTGGCAATTTATGTGTGGACGTATCCCATCTTGGGTGAACCATGTTATATCTGTGTCTCTCTTGTAATGTGTTTGATATTTGCATCTTATTTAATAATTTAATTGTATAATCGTTATTGCTCTACAATTTGGTTTTTCCTAAAAATTGGTATCAGAGAAAAAAGGTCTATTTGGATGGTAAACTCGCAGAAAAGAAGGGTTCCTGGTTTGATTGGGAGCAATCGCAGAAGAAGGAAAGTTTAGGGTCAAGAAATTTAACGGCCAAAACTACCAATTATGGAAGAAGAAAATGGAGGACTATCTGTACCATAACGATTTGTACCTATCGTTGGGTGGAAAAAAAACAGTCGCCGACTATGAAGGATGAAGAATGGGAGGTTCTTGACTGAAAGGCACTAGGAACAGTACGGTTGTGCCTGGCTTCGTCGGTGGCTTTCAATATCTCAAAAGAAAAGACAACAGAGAGTGTGATGAGTGCATTGGCTAAGCTCTATGAAAAACCCTTGGCTTCCAATAAGGTAGTTTTAATGAATCATTTATTTAATATGAAGATGTCAGAAGGTGGATCTGTTGCAGACCATTTAAATGAATTTAATACGCTTACTAGTCAGCTAAGTTCTGTAAAAGTGAAATTTGATTATGAGGTTAGGGCTCTTCTGATCTTGTCCTCATTTTCAGAAAGTTGGAATAGCTTGGTCATGGTTGTAAGTAACTTTTTCCCTAGTTCAAACACCCTTAAATTTGTTGATGTTGTTGGTGTTATTCTTAGCAAGGAAATGCAAAGAAAAAGCATAGGTGAGACAACGGGCAATGCATTGACCATGGAGAGCATGGGGAGACAAAAGGAGAGAGGAGAGAGCCTGGGTAATCGCAGAAAGTATAGAAAGGGAAGATCCAAGTCCAGATTTGGAAATATAGAGTGTTGGAACTATGGTAAGAGAGGACATCTGAAGAAAGACTGTAGAGCTCCAAATAAGAAAGGAGACGGATAGCAAGAGACTACTCAGGAAGCAAATGTAGCAGGTGATGTGTTACAAGATGATTTGATTCTTGCATTAGATAATACTAGTGATTACTAGGTAGTATATTCAAGGGCTTCATGTCATGCTACAACCCATAAGAAATTCTTTCATGATTATGTTCCAGGTGATTTTGGACATGTTTTATTGGGGGAGGATGAACCATGTAAAATTGTTGGAATGGGTAAGGTACAAATTAAGTTAAATAATGGAAATGAATGGCTGCTAAAAGATGTAAGGCATATTCCTGCTATGAAAAGAAATATGATCTCAACAGGGCAGTTGCGAGATAGTGGTTGTTTGTCTATGTTTGGAAAAACATGGTGGAACATCACTAAAGGAGCACTGGTAATAACAAAGGGAGATATGACAGGTACGTTGTATTTATGTCCTCATAATACTGATTATTATATCTTTGTAGCTTCCACATAAACAGGTGCAGCATTGTGGCATCATAACCTTGGCCACATGAGTGAGAAGGGGATGCAGATTCTCCACTCAATGAAATTGCTTCCAGATCTGAAGCAAGTAAGTTTGGAATTATGTGAGAACTGTGTTTATGGAAAACAAAAGAGAGTTAGATTTCTCAGGGTTGGGAAACAAAAGAGGAGTAAAAAGTTAGAGCTTGTGCATACAGATGTATGGGGACTGGCTCAGGTACAATCTCTTGGTGGCTCTAGTTATTATGTTACTTTTATTGATGATGCAACTTGAAAAGCTTGGGTTTATTACATTAGACAGAAATCTGATGTGTTTTCTACTTTTAAGAAGTGGAAATCTTTGGTTGAGAAAGAGACAAGAAAACAATTGAAATGTCTCAGATATGATAATGGAGGTGAATACTGCAACAAGGAGTTTGATAGTTATTGTTCATACAATGGGATTCGCAGAGAGAAGCCAGTCCTTGGAACACCATAAGAAAATGGTGTGTCAAAAAGGATGAACAAAACAATCATGGAGTGTGCAAGGTGTATGTGATTGCATGCAGGGTTTTCCTTACAGTTTTGGGCTAATGTTGTAGATACTGTTGTTTATTTAATAAACAGAGGGCCTTGAAGCGCTTTGTATGGTGGAATTCGAGAGGAGTCATGGACAGGTAAAAAGGTAAACTACTCATTTTTTAAAACTTTTGGTTGTGAAGCATTTGTCCATATTGATAAAGAAAATAGAACAAAGATTAAGTCTAAATCCAAGAAATGTACCTTTATTGGATATGGGGTTGATGATTTTGGTTATCGATTACGGGATTATGAAAATCACAAAATTGTTCAGAGTAGAGATGTAATAATAAATGAAAAGGTTATGTACAAAGATTAGTTGCAGGGAAAGAAAGAGGAAAATCAAAACACAGAGTACACAGTGCTTGATGAAATCAAATAAAATGAAGCTACAAAGGCACCATAAAATCAAGAGTAGTAGAAGGTACCTCAAACTCCTGCAAATGTAAGAAGATCTATCAGGTTAAGTAGACCCCCTAAATGATTCTCTCCTTCACTGTATTATTTATTGATGACTGGTTTTGGTGAACTGGAATATTATGAAGAGGAATTACAGGTAGAAACTAAAAAGAAGTGGGAGCAAGGCATGGATGAGGAGATGGACTCATTGGTAAGAAACTAGACTTGGGATTTGGTTGATTTGCCTACAGAAAAAAGAGCATTGCAGAATAAATGGGTATACAAGTTGAAGGAAGAAGATGGAGGCAAGAATTGGTACAAGGCGAGACTTGTAGTAAAGGGGTTTGCACAATAGAAAGGTATAGAATTTGATGAAATATTTTCTCATGTTGTTAAAATGACTTCGATTATGACTATTTTAATTCTAGTGCCAGTAGAAGATTTGCATCTTGAATAGTTAGATGTAAAAACAACATTTCTCCATGGGGATTTGGAGGAAGAGATTTATATGCAGCAACCACAGGGGTATGAGGTCAAAAGGAAGGAGAATTTGGTTTGCAGGTTGAAGAAGAGCTTGTGTGGCCTTAAGCAAGATCCAAGATGGTGGTATTTAAAATTGATAAGCTTATGACAAAACAAGGTTATAGTAGATGCCATTCTGACCACTGTTTTTATTTTAAGAGGCTAGATAATGGAAGATATATTAGATTGTTATTGTATGTGGATGGCATGCTTGTTGCTGGGTATATCATGTAGGATATAGATGTGCTCAAAAGGAAACTAGCTACATCATTTGCGATGAAGAATTTGAGTGCTGCAAAGCAAATCCTTGGTCTGAGAATAACAAGAGAAGAGAAAAATTGCAAATTGACATTGTCTCAACGTGATTACATAGAAAAGGTGTTGGATAGGTTTAGAATGCATAATGCAAAACTAGTTAGTACACCTTTGGCCAACCATTTTAAACTAAGTAAGGAGATGAGTCCCAAGACATAGGAAGAGATACAATACATGTCCAAGTTTCCCTATTCATAAGCGATTGAAAGCTTGGTGTATGCCACAGTGTGCACAAGACCAGATATTGCACATGCAATGGGAGCTGTGAGCAGGTATATGAACAATACAGGTAAAGAGAATTGGAAAGAAGTACAGTGGATTCTTAGGTATTTGAGAGGTACCACTTCTCATGCATTATGTTTTCGAGGTTCAGACACTATTCTACAGGGATATGTTGATGTATATATGGTAGGTGATATAAGCAGCAGGAGGAGCACCATAGGGTATGTCTTTATTGTGGGTGGAACAACAGTAAGTTGGATTTCAAAACTTGCAAAAGGTTATTGCACTTTCAACAATAGAAGTAGAGTGTGTTGTTGTTACAGAGGCTAGTAAAGAGATGATTTGGTTGCAGAGGTTCATGGAGAAATTAGGTAAGAACTAGGGGAATAACAGGTTGTATAGTGACATCCAAAGTGCTATTCATCTTGAAAATAACCCAGCCTTTCATTCAAAGACTAAACATATACAAATCAAGTACCATTTCATAAGATCTATTATGAAAGATGAACTGTTAAAGTTGGAAAAGATACATACTAGCCATAATCATGTAGACATGTTGATAAAGATAGAAAATAGAGAGAAACTAAGTTCCTACTCAGTTTTTGTTGGCCTTCAAGCATGAAGGTGAATATGAGAAATTTTCCAGGTCGAAGGTTCATAGCATAGTCCAGCAAGCACAAAAGTGGTGGAGTCGTTGTGATCAGTCTCCAAGTGGGATATTGTTGGTTGTGGAGCCTAATCTTCCTTATTCAAAGATGTTGTTTCAGTCGTGTTTGGATACCAGCACCTAACGGGGGGGTGTGGGGGGATTTCCCCCCCACTATAGTCACCAGGGGGGTCAAGGGGGGGAGAGAATAGGTTTGGGAGACCCCCCCTGGCGGGGATTCAGAGGCAACGCCCCTGTAGCAAAATTCTAGGAAAAATGCCTTATAAAATGTTGTAATTTTAGAGTCATGGCTTATTCAATAATGGGTGATTTACGATCCCATGGTATTTGGGTAACCCATGGTATTTTCCCATGGTATTCATTTATAAAAGGAAGGCATTGTAATACAACTATGTATTGTATTGTAGCATTGTAAATAATCTCTGTGATTGTGTGAGAGAGACTGTGAGAGTGTGAAGAGGAAATGCAATAGGGTTGTTGCAGGCTGTATTCCTTCATTTTATGGATGATATAATAATAAAGGACTGGAAATTTCTGTGTGGATGTATCCCATATTGCGTGAACCATGTTATGCCTGTGTCTCTCTTGTAATGTGTTTAAGATTTTCATCTTGTTTAATAATTTAATTGTAGAATTGTTATTGCTATGTGATCCTGTTTTTTCGAACAAGTATAGATCTAGAGGAAATGGTATCTAAGGAGGAGATACAATTAGTTTTGAATGTCTCCAAGAAAGAAAAAATCCTTGGACTTGATGGATGATTGATGGAATTCAATTTACGTTTTTATGATTTCATTATTGTTGACTTACAAAGAATGGTTGAGGAATCTAGAATTTCTAGAAGAGTGTTGGATGTGTTAAGGTCCTATCCTAACACCTATACTTTGAGGAAACCCATGAGTAATTTATTCATGTACAAGGCCCATATTATTTCAATAAGGTATATTAAATAGTTAGTAGATCAATGTAAAAATATATCCTTTTTACTTAAGACTTGCAAGGTGGTTATCCCTATTTAATAGTGGGACCATAGGTAATTAGGTTTTATTTTTTATTTTGATGCAATACATATATATATAGTATAAGGTTGTGTAAGGTGTGTTGGATTTATGATTCAAAAGCAACAACACTCAAATATATATCAAGAAATATCAAGCAAGGAACATAGGAGGTGTATACTCAACAAACCCCCTAATGGGAAAAATCATATTCCATCATACCATTCTCATGGGTGTTTGTATTGTACCATAGGTCCCTTTATATAAAAATATGTGACTATAAAAACTATGCCATATTTAAGATATTTAGATCAACCATATCCATGACAATATACAACAATATCTCACTTGATTCTATAATATCTTCATCCCTAATTTCTCTTCTTATCCTCATATTTGAATCATACAACGAATTTTATGCATTGACTACTTCATCCACATATTATAATGAATTCATTAAATATCACTAGTAGGATTTAATCCTTAATACTCCCCCTTAACGAATACCTGTGATTTCAATATTTAATCATCATCCTCTATCTCTTCAACTAGTCTTGTGTACTAGTCCAATATTCATATTCTTCTTCTATGGTATTTGTCTTCAATCTTCCTCAACTACAATCTGTTTCTTCGTCTTCTATCTTTTGCAATCTTCATCTTTGGTCATCTTCAATATTCTTTAATGTTCACCTTGTACCTGTAAAACATCATGTTTATTGAACTCAATGTAAAAAGGTTACCATACACTAGAATACATGGGTTTCCAGTTGTTGTATTTTCTTGTTCGATAGGAAACTTTTTGATGTACATGGCTCAACCACAATTGTTGGATTCACAAATCTTCATACATGTCATGTTTACTCCCTTTGCATCATCATTAATCGTCATCTTAGGTTTTTTTTTCCTTACCTGTTACCAAAACCAAGGTTTTTTGTGTTGATTACCCTCAAGCATTGCATTTCTCAACTAGTTTTGGCTTACCACGAACCATTCATGAAGTCTCTAACTAACCACAAAGCTTATATTTATTGACAAGTGGTTTTAATTTTAACACAAACCATCAAAAATCAAGTTACGGAGGTATACTTTCCTTATAATGGCTTACATTACATCATCAGTTGAATAATGTACATATAAAAACTTTCATCATACATGTTCATCTCAGGCTACTCTAGGCATTTTAAACATATGACTTGAACCATTTTCTTTTCCATCAACCAAACAACATTACCAAGGAGAATCATCAAACTTCTTAGGGATTTCATTTATGAATGCACTTTAGTTTCTTTGCATCTCAATTATTAAACACGATATTATTTTCTACTAGTTATTTTTTTCTTTCTTTGTTGCTTCAAACTTTCTTCATTGCCCTTGTTGATTTGCTCCTTAATATTGTGTTTCATCTTGCTTATTTTGTCTATGCCCACAACTCCATCTTATTTCTTCTTCTTGCATCTTCTTATTCTTTCATCTTGCTCTTACTTTCCTTTGTCATCTTTTCCTTGGTGTCTTCTTCCTCTTGCTTTCATTCTTCATTTCAATTTTCCTTGCTTCGCAACTTCAAATTGTTTCAATCTTTTATCTCCACCTAAAATATTCTTCATGCACCTAAAATTACATGCATAAAAAACTTGTTTCCTAGTCGGGTTGCACAATGTCCAACAAGGAAACCTATGACAATGGATTGGAAAACTTAATGACACACAAAGATCATGATTTTACATCACTTCACTGTATTTGCTTCAACTCAAAGGCTTCATTACATGGCCAAAAAATTTCCCCACATTTGAACTTTAATTTGAATTTACTTTGGCTCCTTACATTAACAAATTTCTCTTGAATTTGACTCTTTACATCAACCTGCAACCCTTCTACATGCTCAATGTCTTTAACTTGATTTTGACATTGACTTGATTGGACATTTTACATCAATAACCTATCAACCTTTCATGATTTAGCTTACATAATAGGTTCTTTGGACTCATATGACACTTTTACAATATTGACAAAAGAATTTTGAACTCATGTGGCATTAATAATATTTGAGAATTTTTGGACTAAAAAGTGAAGAGTCAAAGTGGTGTAGTAAAAATGTTAGATCATGAGAAATCCCCATTAAACTTTAAATCACATCCTAGTAGAGATTGTGATGTGTGTAATTTTGCTTCACTCTTTGTCTTACAAATAAGGCTTAAACTTACAAACATACATTTTTTTTAATAATTTACTATCTTTTAAACAAGGGACAAATGTTTCATACCAAAACAAACAAGTGAAATTGCAAAGCAGCAGATCCTTGCCTTATGGACTTTTCCTTTTGCAATAGGAACTACATTACTGGAAGGTAGTCTTATGCGATGTGAACCTAAGTTGAGATTCCAATGTTGTTGTTCTTAACATTATTATTAATGTGTCTCAACAAAAGAACTTAGATTGAAGGATCAACGGTCTCAATACTGCAATCAATATCGTTGACGTTGGATTGAACATTGCAGCACAGGTAGACCCATTTAGACTAATATAATAACTCTGTACAAAGAATGCAAATGGAAGTTCACAATCAACTAATTCATTGATTGTCTTGTAAGAAACTTATCATATTTGGAAATCAGATTAGTGCCATTTTGTTGATTCAAACCCTATAGTTTCCTTTATATTATATTGTTTATTTTAAACTATTAAAACTATAGTTGCCCAGCTTATTTACCAACCACAATTCTTGAATGATTTATTTTAGATTAATGTGAGTGGGTGTTGTTTAGGACATTTCACCCTTGTAACCTAGGGTCGAGGGTTACCAACTTACTACTAACTTGCATACAATCAGCTTTTACAGAGAATGGAAAGAGAATAGGAAGAAAGTCTTAACTTACCCGATTAACGACGGTTGATCCAAGCTTGTTCTTCTCCCGCTCCAATCTTCTCCAAAGCTTCTAGGGATGCTTCTCTTCACCTGCAAAGAGCCAATTCTTCAAGCAATATCTCATATATACATATCAAAGGTTAGATGAAAAGCATAATAATAACATCATTGAACATATTCATTAAACCAATATACATGAGATAAACAATACAAGATTGGAAGAAGAATTCTCTGTATTAACAAAAGGTGAATAGGTGAGAATACAACCCAGCTTCTGACACAAGGACTCCTCTACAACCAAAGACTCTAATTTCTGCTGCTCCAAGACTCTAAAGATATACCACTAGTGTAACTTTTCTCTCCAAAATTTGATTGATTAGCCCCACCCCAAGGCCTCTATTTATACTTTAGGAAATAGAGTGGTTTCGAAGGTTGGGATGGTTGAGATAGTTGGGAGAGTTATAGATTAGGACCCCAACTAATCTCATTCAATCTCAATTTATATTTTTTAATGTCAAATTAAGGTATACATGGGTATTAATATAGGCAACTCGCGTATGACACGTGTGTTGCTCGAAGGGAACTCGCGCATGCAAGTATACACGGGTTGCAATACACATAATCTCGTATGCATACCAAAACCTAGAATAAAAATATATAAGGCTGGTCTGAAGATAATGCATCAAAGGTCATGCACATCTATAGTGTTTTGGCCACTCCAATACAAATTGTCCTTTTGTCTACTGACATGATGAATGTCATCACTCGGATGGAAAAGTGTCATTTTGGCTGATAACAGATGCCCCCTAATGTGTGAGGTCAGAGGGAAGTGATGGCCGAAATACATTACAATCTTAGTCTTGGAGAACTCAGAAGTCCAAGGAAGTAGAGGAAGTACCTGAAACAAATACATATCAATGTCATATAAAAAATCATATATGGGGATGCCATGTTCAATATATTGGAACACTAGCTCCTTTACAATATTTCATTACATCATATAATACAGGTACAAGACCACGTATATTACAAAGGTGGATCGAAGCCACAATATACAATGATGAGTCTTCAAAATCTGGAAGCTATGTAAGATGAACACAACATAATCGTGTGCAACTTAGGTTATAGATGTGAACCCAAGGTCTTCGTCAAAATCCAAAGGAACCAGTACAATCCAAGTCATGTGAATAGATGTGTTGAAGTCAAACATGGAAATGATTTAACAGATTGCCAATCAATAGGTGAAAATGGACAATTGAAGCAAAGGATTTCACCAATAATGAAAGTGAATCCTAAGGTACCATCATCAAAACTCTAGGTCTTCATCTTCAGGAAGTACTGATGAGAAACCATGTTGTGATGAGGAAGGCAATAGATCCTCCAATGGATCACAAGAGTGACTAGGAACTGGATAAGGGAAGGTAGGCACAAGTAATAGTCAGATAAGATAATGATGGAATCAGGATAATAAGCAGAAACAGGGATAAATCCTTGAACAATGAGCACGACACAGAGATGACCCAAGGAAAATTTTAACTTTGCAAATAGAACAACTAGACTTATCTGTCATGTAGGAGACATGATCAGATTCCCCATGTATAAAGGATAAGTGGAGGACTAAGACAACTCAAAGTGATAGCTGAAACTAAAAGTGTACACTAAGACATGAGTATCGGAAAATTCAGAGAGTGTTATGTTCAAGGAGGACATGATGCCACCATTTGTAACCCAAAAAGAAAACTTCTTCCTTATCTTTCCTGTTAAATTTTAACGAGTCCAAGAAAGTGAACTCAAGTCTCTCTTCATTTTTGACAAGCTTGAAGAGGGGAGAGAATAATGCTTGATGAGGTCACTGATTCGTGGATTTTACGAGCCCGGACTAGTACATGCTCATTGGTGTTTTCATGTTTGGAGAGTCTGAAAACTCTGAAGAAGACTCCAAGTGATCCAAATCCGAATCACTAGGGGGTTCTTTTTTTGCCCAATTTGGTCTCCTGAGGCCGGAAAACTATAAAACATACCACAAAAGAACTCTCTTAACTTTCGAAGAAGAAAAGGCGAACCTTTTTCGTACTTAGTCAGGGAGGTCTGAAAAAGGTTAAATTACCACCTACCCAACGCTCCTTCAAGAGAAACATATAGCTTGAGTTTTACGAGTGTGAAGGAAAGCAAGATCACTCAGAAAGATCCATTTGATTACAAGGAATGGGGCTTACAACAATAAACTCGACGTTTTGTTCTTAGTGTTTAACGAGCATGACAAAGACATAAAGTACACTCGAAATCTTTTTCAAGTTTAGGTCCAAAGCACGAAAAAAAGAAAACTAAGCTCATACCGGGTGCTCATTTTCTGTAAGTTTAGTGCCTCATGTCCGGAAAAGCGATAAATCTATGCCTGAGAATACTCTTCTCAATTTCATAGAAAAGAGAGTGAGCCTTTCTCGTATTATTCCACATGGTTCGAGAAAGTGATAACCTACCACCAATGTGGATGCCCATTCACATATTCTTAACAAGCCTGAATGGACAAGTTTACTCGACAATCAAGTCTATTTTGAGGAGTTAGACCTGGGCCTAAAGAAACTCCATAATGATGGGGAGCCTCATAAAGGGGATAGCTTGTAAAAATAGACCAAAATGAGGCTCAATTTGGCGTGAAAGTAGCTAAGAAGGCTCCCCTAACCTACGACAAATGCGGCATGAGTACCAAACGACAAAAATGTGTTCTAAACTAGGGTACTCTTGGAAGGAAAGCTCTATCCATGGAAGAACAATGGTATAGACAAGGAAATAATGGTTAAATACCATAGTCCTTGGTCAAAGTAGTGATCCTAGGGTTAAGGCGGAGTAGGTATAAATGCAAAAATGAATATAAATGACCAATATCCTATCCTATATTACTGGGAAACAACTTTGGGTAATCCCAGACCTGTTGCATTAGGTAAACATGACATGGCATTAGTTTGCTTTTTAATAAAAAATAAAACTATAGGCTAAAAAACCCACATTTTGATATTATTTCTATAAATAGTTCAAAAATAGAAATCAAAATCACCATTTCATATGTTTACCCAATATAGGCCATTTTTACCTCTGACTTCAATCGCTCAACGTGGACAAACTAGTAGACGAATTTCAAATCTACAAGTGTCAGGTAAATAAGCTCTTCATGCTCTTTCATTTCATCCAATCAAATTTTTAATTTTATGCAAAATTTTAATGTTTTAAGCCAGTTTTAGGAAGGTCGCATTGTATACGCGGGTATGCAACCTACACAGTCGTGTACACGCGTTTTATATGCGACTTGCCCGAAGGAAACCCGCGTATACTGCATGACATGTCCAAAGGACAGTTGCGTATACTACACGACATAGGAAAATCATAATTAGGGCCAAAATCAAAGTTTTTAAATGACTTTTAATGTTTGAAAATGGCTTTATGGATAGGCTAAAACATGGTGTTAGAGTGGAGGGAGAGGGAACATGAAACCATGGACCAAGATGCACATCGTAGTACCTCCATGTGCATGCATTACGACAAAGTGGGTTGCTAAATTTCTTTTGTACTTCACCTACGCGATCTAATGTCTGTTTGCTAGAGTTTTTTATCAACTACTGGGATCATGATCTAGGTGCATTTGACCTACAAGGTGAAATTCTAGAAATTGCACTAGAAAACATCTATTTTATTGTGGGTTTGTCATGATGGGGAGCTCCTGTCAACTTGGAAGGTACCGACAGGGGCGGTGAACTTCTCAGTGTTAAGAACTATATTGAGAATTACTGCGCGTCAGGCACTCAGAAAAGGGGAACTTGCATCCCTATTGCACATATCCGTAGCTTGCCATTATAGGTATTTGTAAGCACAGTAGTAAGGGTTGCAGGATCATCATCACTCCATCTTGCAACCCGAAACCAAATGATAATTGCGGTGGAATGCCTACAGGAGCTTTATTTTATTGGTGTTCGGGAGTAATCTCGATAATGAAGAAGCAACTCTCTCACTGCAAGAGAGGCCGATGTAAGAACTTTGGCTATTCTAGTATATTGGTGGCCTTTTTCTTTGAGAGAGTGCCCGCCCTTAGCCCTGCAGTACCTCTACCAGCTTTCTCTCCCATCAGCCTAAACTGAGTAGGTGGGGAGAAATCTTTCTCCGCCAGGGCGGTGGTGGCTTGGTTTAGAGTGTTTACAATGATGACTTCTACTTATGGTGGGGACGGAAGCTACCAGCATTGGAGCAGTTTCCATATGCTAGGATGGATTTTTGGGGTGACAATGACCTTGTCCTCCCTCCTGGAGGAGCATGGGGAGCATCGGGTATTTTGGTTTTTCAATTTTTATTTTATTTTTATGAATTTTTAATCATAAAAGATATATACATATGTATAAAAATTTTAATCCTTTTAATTTTTAAAATGCAGATATTGGACCAGTCCACCCTAATGGGCATCCTCGTATGTATGTGCGACCAATGGCAGGGGAGGATCGGGTTTTGATCAGGGTTCTTGAGGGGAAGTTGGCTAGGCTTACCCAAAGAGTCCCTACTTTACACATTGAGCACATCCCTGCCATTATGCAAGAGCTAGTGGTTGGTATCCCGCCTACCTAGATACGCCTTATGAGAAGGGTATCCAAAGCAGTGCTTGTTTACATAGAGGCCGCGGAGGCTGCAACAACTGAAGATGCTCGGGAACATGACAACCAAGATGACCAGGGTGGTCAAGATTAGGTCTTAGGAGAATTTTATGGATTACGATCCACTTTTTGTACATTTTTGTATATCTATATAGCTATGACTGGATCTGAGGATCAAGAACTCGACCTATATATATATATTGCCAGTTTATTTACATGTGTTTTGTGATCCATCTGTTGTATATTTTATGGAATGTGTGTCAAATGTCAATCTAATATATAATTCGCATCTGCATCAGTTAATGAATTTTGATTTCTTGGAATGTGATTGAATGTAATAAACTCAAAGTTTCTTTCCAATAACCTAACTTACAAGAACTTACATAATAAAATAGGGTTTCGCGCCTAATAAGCTCGATTGAGCTGGGAAACCACCAGTTGAGAGTCAAGTCTGACTTCCATCTAGGTGATACCACGTGACAAGGCATCCCATAAAAACTCAATGACGGCCCTGTATTCAGCCACATTATTGGTATCGAGACCTAGGCAAGCGCCATTAGAGGCAACTAGTTGTCCTGAGGGTGAGTAAATAACCAGTGCGGTTAAAGCTAGGTTGCAAGTGTGACGACTAGCGCCATCTGCAAAACCTATGAACCACTCAGAAGACATCTATAACAACCAACAAATGATATAAGAACACAAACTGTCTAGCTATCATACATAAAGTTACATACAATAAAATACATGAAAAGAGTACTAAGCTTAAGCGTAGTATTTTTTCTGTCTTCATCGAACAGGTTTAGAATCAAGGTAGGTTCGGATTCCAAGTTCAACAATATATGGATCTATGCCTAGTAAGGATGACCAGACATATGCATCATGAAATTCCTATAACAGGGCAATATATATGGAAATTTCTTCTAAAAGAGAATTTGCATCAATATGCATAGTTTCAATGACGTCGGGGTTTGGAAGGATATTGGTAGAAACGACATATTCCACCAGTCTCATATGAAACTCTTGGTTTTGAATTCTACTTAGCTCTGAAAGGAAATGGGATCTATGATGAAGATCTTATCTCACCCGCTCATGGCTTCCAAAATGGCTTCGTCTGAAGGCAAAACAATGTCTAAGTAGTTGTCAGTATACAAAGAGTTCTCTGCCCAAGCAGGTAGATAGGTTTCTTCTGGCTCCTCTAAGACTGTAGGAGGAACCGAAATAGGATCAACAGTGGTGTTAATGATAGCTTGATAAGCTACTTCCACTGTCAATAAGGGCACCTCAGGCTCATGACGGGAAGGAAGGACCCAAGGATCCGTTCTATCACCAACCGTTTCAATAGACTTCCCTACACTAGTAGAACCTAAATAGTTAATTGGGGCTGGGATATTGAATGTGCCCATTAATGATGAATACATTCCAGCCCCTAATCTCTCTCAAGCAGGTTTGACCTGATCAACCAATGGCACAGTGGACTCATTAGTTTCCATGCGGCCTTTCCGAGTGAAATTGAGTTGGTCTACTGAAACCAACTTCCCTTCATGTGAAAACACTACCACCTGAAGAACGGTCGATGCAATAGCAGACATGGCATAAGTCCAACTTCTCCCCAAGAGCAAGTTATAATCCAACTACGCATCTATTACCTCTACTTCAACAGACATTGCCTTCCCTGCCAACTTTATCTCAAAAGCTGGTAGGATCCCATGTGGATGGAATGACCTTCCGTCGAAAGCAGTAAGTAGGGTGTTCGACAGAACTAGCTTTGGAGATCCAAGAGCCTTCCAACAAGACAAGGTCATGAAACATGTGGAAGCACCCTCGTCGACAACTACCCTTCCAATGGTTTTTCTGCCATGGATGACATCTATCGATAAGGCCACATGATATGGCAGGAGAATTTTGACATGAGACAAGTTAAACTTCGCCATGAGGCTCGATGAATCCATACTACCTAAGGCTACTAAGAGCGCATCTCAGTAGGTGGGACAACTCTGTAACATCTCCAAAGCCGACATCGCACAAGCGATTTGGGCTAAATCTTCAACTACAGAGTAATTGGTTGTAGCCCTAGCGTTAGGATTGTGCAATGTTTTCTTGAAGACACATTTTGGTATCTTAGGCATGGTTTCAACAGGTTTTTCAATTATGAGAGGGTTAGAAGTTTCACCTATAGACTTACCCTTCTCAGGAGCCTCTTTCTCATAGGACTTCTTTCTAGTCTAGATTAAGGTTTGGGGTCGAACCATGTTGATATATTTTGGGTTAGGGGCATTAGTAGTGCCCCTTGCAACATTAGAAGCTGAAGTTGCATTCTGTCCTTGAGGAAAAGTATCCTTTAGAACAGTCGATTATTGACTTTTCAGCAGCTTATGAGCTTGATCTATAAGAGGGCATTGATGGGTCAGGTTATCTTCCTGACAAAACTTATAAGGAAACTTCACCTTCTTCTTCTCTTTTTTTCCCCCATCAGCACTGTTTGCGGGATATGGCTTGTTTTGGTTTCCCTCACCTTTCTTCCCCTTTTTCTTTTTTCCCACCGGGGCTACTGATTGCCCTTTTGGGAGGATTGAGCAAAAACGTTTGCATTTTGGGGTGAGGGGGCAACCTTTGCTGCCTTCGTTGTAGACTATTTAATGGACAACTCATGGAGTTATTTAACCAAAGATTCCACATTGGGAGATTTAATTGAACCAACCACACCATCGGCATGGGGTCCAGGCTTAAGATTCTCAACACTATGTGTTGGCCTCGGTGCATTGGGGATGATTTCATATAAAAACCCAGATTGAAAATACATCGAATCTAACTGCTAGGCCCTGAGGATAGCCTCTTCCTCATTAGTTACTCCTGAAGTGGATACATCCTTAGATATATATGGCAATAAGGACTTAAGGAACCATTCTAACAAAAACTCAGGAGGGATGGTGGCCTTAATGAGCCTTTTTCGTCTTCACCACTCTTGGATATGATCTGAAATATGAGTGGCTTTGTCTTGCCGAAACGTGGACAATAAGTCCGTACCAGCATCATACCGGAGGGGAAGCTGGAAATGGTTAAGGAACAGATTAGCTAAGTCCCAAAAACTATCAAACGCACCAAAGGGCAATTTAATGTACCACTTTGCTGCAGCACTAGTCAGAGTTCTTGGGAACAATCTCAAGCGAACGGTGTCATCATTCAGTGAGTTGGAAGGTGGTGATATGATCCCCTGGGTATTCACTAACTTTTCCTTTGAATTTTGGAATATCCGAGGGTAACTTGGTAGGGACAAGTGGGCAGGTGGCATCATGTTTCATCAGGTCATTCGTTAACTTGGACAAGCCTGGCAAGTTCAAAGTTACCAGGAAAGGAAGTTTGGATCTGAAAGGAAGTTTGGATCTGACCTGAGCCTGAAAAGTACGAGCTTGGGAAGTATAAGGACTTGCTCCTTGATTCCCAAAAGTAAAGGTGGGGTTTCCCCCAGCTACCAGTTGTGAAGTAGTTGGACCACTTTGGAAAGGATTCCACCCATAAGCCAGTGGATTGTTCATATGTGGTGCAGTGTATGTGGTTCGAGCTACTCCAGTTGAAACTGGAGTTTGGAAAATGGGAGCTGGTATCCCTCCTCTAAAAAGCGAGAAAAGAGAGCTCGTGAAAGGATCTGAAACTAGCGTTTGAAAACCTTGACCATAGGGGTTAGTGTTTCCAAACTGCACCCCTGCATATGTAGGTGTGGGGCCCACATGTGAAGTTGATGGGGGAATGTGCCCCCCATTCCAAGGAAAACCCTGGACAAATGAAGAGGATCCAAAAGGACCACTCTGAGCAGTGTGTGCAAAAGAAGGTGAAGCAGAAGGTACACTAGGAATCCCAGTCACCACCCCACCAAAAGTGCCTTCCACATTTGTGGAAGTCGGTGGTTGAACCACCCAACTAGCTGGAGTCAAGGGAGTAGCAGGTATACTTGTTCTAGGGGCATCAACCGGGGGAGGTGGCACTCCTTCAGCCGAAATAGCTGAAATTAGGGTAGAAGGACTTTCTTTTGCACTATACATTAGTCTTCTCACAAGGACACCAATCATAGGTGAATTGAAAGGACGAACCTGGACGATCACAGTATCGTTTAGGTCAGTAAGAGGTGAATTAAAATTTCTTGCAAACTCGTCAGCTTGCAAGTATTCTATCTCTACTATGGTTGTATCAACCTGGTTTTCCCTAAGTTATGGTTCACTCGGAACTTCACTAATTCCTACTGGTTCGAAAGAACCATCTGTGTCTAATCTCCGCCTTTGAGGGGGCGGTGGAGGCTCCACTGTAGTAAGCAGTGGAAGGTTTTGCAACCTTCTTGACCTTCTGAGAGGTTGGTCCTCAATGATTGAAAATTTGACTATTCACACCCTAAGGTCGGCTAAACATAAACAAACCACAGAACAATCACTACAAAATTTCCTAAAGCCACAACAAACACAAGGGGTATAAGATATGCTTTCCAGAAGAAAGTTGTGAGACAGTTACTTGGCATCCTTGAAGATGTTCTTAGGCACAAGTGGAGGAATCACTGACCGCCCTCCCACACTTTCTACAAGGGTTACCTTCCAAGCCCGTCCAAGGTCAACCAGAAATAGCCTTCCGATGTACCTTTGTATAAACCCTAGATGTCAAAAGATACTAAAGGCTACCACAACTATACAAACAGTCTTGGGGGACAGTCGCAAGCCTGGTTGTGAATGGTAGCAAAGCCTAAAACCATGTCTAAGACAAAATCCCCAGATGCGCAAAAATCTTGGTCTACGCTTTGACAAGGACTCAAAGGGTTATCTCCTTAATCCAAGCCTCCACTCGACCTCATGCTTAAATCCCATCTGAGAGGAGATTCCCAGATACAATCAACATAGAAGAGGATTTACTTAACGATTGGCCAACTACGTCTGAATTTAAATAGTTGTGGAGAGTTAAACCCCTATTCCACAAGTCTAGCCTAAGCTAGTTGGTGTATGAGCCTATTAAATAAAACTTACTAATAATTTTTAAATTATATCGTTCATTTTTAGGGTTGTTCTTAGTCAGAAGGTAAATGGCGTGAAATATTGTGATGTTATAGACTCGATAAGAAAAGGTAAAATGATGTATAAAGCAAATTGCAACTACTTAAACCAAATTTCTTTTCTTTTTGTAAATGTAAGCTAATGAAATTGAAACTAAGTGCTAGAAAACTAAGACTTCTTTTTATAATTTTTGAAATTTTATTTGAAAAAATACTGAAAGGAAAACGACTAAGTGCAACTAAATGCCAAAGTATAAGATGTTTTTATTCACTTTTTCAAAATTCTTCAAAAACTACAATGCAACTAAATGCAAATTTTTTGAGCAAGTTTGAATAATCAGAGCATATAATAAGTAAAATGAAGTATAAAGGACCCAAAATAACCCACTTCAACCAAATAAGAAGAAGGCTCGAAGAAAACCAACTTGGAGAGACTATCGAACTACAAAATCCCACTAGACTCACAAAAGAACAAATGCTTACCTGACACTACAAAATGCAGTACATAATATAAAGTATCCAAAGCCCTGATCACTGACCTAGACACAAAGCACTGAACTCATCAACCAAGCAAGAGGACCAACTTCAAATTACGAGATGAAAGAAAATTCAAACCAAGAAAGCTCAAAGGCTTGAAAACAAGCACAAGGTGTGACACAAGACTTTTAGACTCGCAGAGTCATGCCAGAATCAGAAGACTCCCAAGCAAGCAAAAATAAAACAGAATAGAGACAAGCAAACCCTACTAAAAAATTATGTTGCTACAGGACATATGCAACTATGTATCAAGGCAACTTGCGTACCATACGCAACTGTCTTATAGAGCAACTCGCGTATACAAGTTGTTATACGCGACTGTGTATAACAGCAACCCGCATATACAACAACAAAAAATTCTTCAAAAAGAAGAAAAAGTAAAGGCTTCTGGGCACACTACACTATGAATTAAAAGCAAGATAAGAAAAACCACACTCATAATCAGAAAAAGAGCAAAGACTGGTAAAGATTCTACAGAATAAACCTATAGCAAGCTAGGCTCCCCTGTGGAGTCACCAGTTCTGTTGTTCAGGACATTTCACCCTTTTAACCTAGTGTCTGGGGCTACCAACTTACTACTAACTTGCAGACAATTAGCTTTTATAGAGAATGGAAAGAGATTAAAAAGAAAGTCTTGACTTACCCGATTAACGACGGTTGATCCAAGCTCGATCTTCTCCCGCTCCAATCTTCTCCAAAGCTTCTAGGGATGCTTCTCTTCACCTGCAAAGAGCTAATTCTTCAAGCAATATCTCATATGTATATAAATCAAAGGTTAGATGAAAAGAATACTAATAACATCATTGAACATATTCATTAAACCAATATACATGAGATAAACAATACAAGATTGGAAGAATAATTCTCTTTATTAACAAAAGGTGAATAGGTGAGAATACAACCCAGCTTCTGACACAAGGACTCCTCTGCAACCAAAGACTCTGAGTTCTGTTGCTCCAATACTTTGAAGATATACCACTAGCATAACTTTGCTCGCCAAAAATTGATTGATTAGCCCCACCCCGAGGCCTCTATTTATACTTTAGGAAATAGAGTGGTTTCTATGGTTGGGATGGTTGAGATAGTGGGGATAGTTATAGATTAGGACCCAACTAATCTCTTCTAAACTCGATTTATATTTTTTAATGTCAAATTAAGGTATACGCGAGTATTAATATAGGCAACTCGCGTATGACACGTGTGTTGCTAGAAGGGAACTCGCATATGCAAGTATACGCGGGTTGCAATGCACATAGTCACGTATGACATGTGAGTTGCAATGCACATAGTCGTGTATGCATACCAAAACTCAGAATAAAAATATATAAGGCTAGTATGAAGATAATGCATCAAAGGTCATGCACATCTATAGTGTTTTGACCACTTCAATCCAAATTGTCCTTTCGTGTATCGACATGATGAATGTCAGCACTCGGATGGAGAAGTGCCATTTTGGCTAATAACAGTGGGTAAATTTGAGAATGATCCTTATGTTAGTGATTTATTGCATTTAACATGTGAAAATCAGAATGTTTTCTTACTCCTAATCTGCTATCTTAGGCAGTTTGAAATGAAGTATTGAGTTAACGAATGCATGAAGATGTTAAGGCAGTTGTGAATAAAACACAAAATATAAAATTGATGAAATCAAAAGAGGTATGAGTTGTAAAGTGAATAAAAATACGATGTATGCATCAAATTAGGTGTAAAAAGAACACAATTTTGAGAACAAAAACTAACTAACACACAAACCTACCGACATATGAATATATAACAACTACTAATAAGTATAAATAAAGGTATTAAACAACAGTAATATGAATCAAATACTAGCTATAAAAATTGTTAGACTAGCTTTAAATGAGATATAAAGTGCATATATTAATTTTCAGGCTAACAAAGTATTATGAAGGCAGTTTTCCATTATCTGGTGCACCGAAACTAGATGACCCTCTTGGATCATTTTTTATGGATGTAAATATCATGCACATGTAGATGCATAAAAAAACAATATATTGATAACATGCAGTATTTTGCTTAGGGAAACACTATATTGATATGGGCCTTGGAAAATATCTTGAACTACTTCTGGACTATTTTTGTCACATGTACAAATTAAGATCCTTACATCCACTCTTCATCTCTCACTATGATGATGGGTGACCAACTGAGCATTTAGGTAATGGAGGAAGCATACCACGACTAATATATCATTTAACCTTCTATTCAAATCAAGTCGTCACATAGAAATCGTATTTCATATGACCTAATATACATAAACTAATAAATAGAAAGTGGCATGTCATTTGAAGCATGAATGTGAAGACAAGAGTACCTACCTTGTATTTGAATATGAAGAAACATTACACATAACTTAGGATTTGTTAGATATGCTCCTTTAAACGGATTGTTGGTGAAGTACTAAGAAGAAGCATTGCAATACATAAGGACAAAATGACCAGATTTATTAAAGATCCATATTTAGCAGCATAACTTTATTGACAAAGTTATGTAATTTTTTTTAACAATAACTGATGGGTAGATTAGAAAAGAGCCGAAAAAACAGCTTCCGGGGGCTGTATTACAATGGGAGAATATTTGATCATATCCAACTGCTATGACAAGAAAGACAGAGACCAGAAAACATAAAAGGAACACACACAATTCCAGCCTGCCTGAGGGGAGCAACGTCCTGTTGGCAGTTTCAATGAATAGCCGAGAAGACTAAAACGCCTTTGATAAACATGGAGACCAGAGTAAAAAGGACTACCACCACATTGACAGATGGCATAGTTTGATAGGCAGCCTATCAGTCATTTGAAACCATCTTGGGGGGGGGGAATTCTTGCCAGCGATCTCCAAAGCAATAAATCAACGTAGTGGGATCCAATAACGACTGCTGCAGCTTTGAGAAGTGGGAGACGTCTTCTATGAGCTCATTGAATCCCTCTAAGGAGGAGACAAACTCTTTCTTGAGATAAACCAGCTCGATGATGAAGGAGATCAGACTATCCTCTTCGGAGCCAGAGGAGAGAAGAAACTTGCAAACCTGCGCCTTGAGATGGACTTGAGGCTTTTCAAAAGCTTATCACAGATCAGCCAGTCTTTCTTTAACTCCTGACAAGGCCCATAGTAGCCATGACGCAGAAGGAGGAGCAGAGGATCAAGGACAGAGACGAGAGGGTAGATCATAAGAGGAAAGAGTAGCTTTAAGGGCGAGCTATAGTTACCGGTTCCACAGTACTCAGGAAAGAAGGATAGACCACGGGATTCAGAGAGTCGAGGGGAGCAAGAGAAAAGGAGAATAGCCACGTTATAGAGGATCAGAGGATCGCAGAGGATAAGAAAAGGGCCGACAGTGTCACGGGATGTTGCAGAAAAACTCAGTCCCATTTTCAGTAATAGTGCCCCTGCTCAGAATCATGGCATGATTGGCCTTGAGGTCGACAATACTGTTGGGATGACGGAGAATGTGAAAAAACCTTATAGAATGGAACTTACCAGCTAGGATCTGGATTTTCTGGAAAATACGCTTCATAGGGAGGCTAGAAGGTCGAAAATTTGTGCAGATGGCCTGCACAACTATCCTAGAGTCACCAAACACAGAGATTTTCCGAATGTTGAGCCTTATAGTGTGCCTGAGGCCTTGCCACAGGGCATAAAATTCAGCGAAGTTGTTGGATTCCACTCACAGTCCCCAGGCATAGGAGGATCGGATGGAGCCAAAGGGGAAGAGGATCACTCCTCCCCCGCCTGAAGGGCCTGGGTTGCCTTTTGAGGCCCCATCAAAAAACAAGCAATGAACCCCCAGCGAGCACCTCCAGTTAATAAACTCATCTTCTTCCATGCGTATTTCCCAATCTGCTAGCTTTGGTTGCCTGGCAATGGGATAATTTTGGGCACTAGAAGTGAAGGTGGAAAGCCAGGTTGCTTCCAAATCATCCAAAGGTTGAGCATTGCTGAGTCCCAGCTTGTGTTCCAGATCCTCTCCAAGGAAAATTCTGGCTTTTAGGGCGACCTTTGAAGGAGGGTTCTCCACGTTTCTGAAGAGCTGGTTGTTCCTTTCGAGCCACAGTTTCCAGATAATAAACTTCGGGATTAACATCTAGGTCGCTTTGAGGAAGGCCTTTTTGGAGAGGAGAAAGGGAGAGGACTCAGCCCATTTGGAGAAGATTTCTGAAGTTAAGTCAGGCACAGAGAAATTAGTGTGATCCAGGGAGAGGGCTTCTCTCCACACTTCTATTGAAAAAGGGTAGGAGAACAGGAGATGATCAAGGTTTTCTTCATTTTTTTTACATAGTGGGTAGATTAAGGGCCCTTCCAGACCTCTCTTCCTGAGGTTTTCAGCAGTGAGAATACTTCTGTGCACTACATTCCAGCAGAAGAGGTACACTTTCGGGATGGACTGAGTAGACCAAACAAACTTCCATTGGATAGGATTTGGAGCAACATGAGGAATAGCTAGAACAGAGCGGTAGCCTTCAGCGGGGGTGTAAACTCCAGATTTTGTCCCCCATCCTCTTTTGTCACACACTGATTGATTAAGGGGGGCTTTTCCTTGTAGCAGCTGGGCAAGAGTCTTTGCTTCTTCTTCAAGCCAGGGAGGATGGCCACTCATCTTCCAATCAATCCAGCAGTTGTCGGAGTCCCAGACTGAGAGATCCCACAGGGTGGACACATGCTGATCTTTGAGCCAATGTTTTATGTTCTGCACTTCAATATTTTTCCCCAGGGGCTTGTCTCCCAGGATTGAATCGGTCCAAACATTGATTTTTTTTTCCGTTGCCAGGAATCCAGTACAACATAGATCTGAAGTGATCCAAGACTTTGATACAAAGCTTATAAATTGGGGTCCCTTTGTTGTGGGGAGGGTTATTATCTAAGCACCGGAGCCGCTGTCCGGGGAAGTATTTTTTCCACAGGACCTTTTTGCTCCAGCTTGATCTCCCGGATATTATCTGCCAGAGGAGCTTTGTTCCCATAGCTAAATTGTGAGCTTGAATACTTCTGATTTGGAGGCCTCCTTCACTGTAAGGTTTTTTAATTTTTTCCCAGCTGACCAGATGTTGTTTTTTCAGATTTCCTTTTCCTCCTTCCCATAGAAATTTTTTGAGAATGCTTTCAATCTTATTGATGACAGAGGCGGGAGCCAGAAGAATGGAAGATTGATAGATTGGAATGCTGGAAAGAACCGATTTCATCAGCACCAATTTTCCTGCCAGAGTCAGCCAACCAGCTCCCCAATTCTGGATCTTTGCTTTTATCTTGTCAATGATGGGGTTCCAATTCGTTGGTTTGATGGCATATTTGAAGATCGGGAACCCAAGATAAGTGAACAAGTCCCAGCTATGCGAGCCTTCCATTTTCAGCAGTCTAGAGGCTCTTCCCATCTCTGCAACAGTGCAGTTCCAGCAATAGATTTTGCTTTATTGCAGGTTGATTTTGCTTCCTGAGATCTGGATATAGATTTCTAGTTAGTTCTTGAAACTCCTTGCAGAATGGATACCAACACCTCCCATAAGCAGCATATCATCTGCAAAGTGGGCATGATTAATGTCTTTGACATTATGAGCCATACGAAGACTAGGTAGGGACTGGATTTGCTGACAGTTGTTGAGCTGGAAACTGAGAACGGAGGCCTGAATGGCATAGAGGAGCGGAGATAGGGGGTAGCCCTGTCGCAGCCCTCTTGAATCCTGGAAATTTTTTGTTGATCTCCCATTGACTAGAGGGGCTATCCAGGCGGCACAGATGCAGCCTTTAATCCAGTCAATGACATCTGAGGAAAACCCAAATTTCTCCATCACCATGAAGAGATAGTCGTATCTTACCCTGTCAAATGCATTGGCAAGGTCTAGCTTTACTACCATGCCTTTCTCTTTCCGATTCACGCTGGAGTGAATGGCCTCTTGGACAAGAATAACATTATCAAGGATTTTCCTGCCTTCTATGAATCCTCCTTGGTTCTCAGGAATGATCCTTGGCAGAATTTTTTTCAGCCTATTAGCTATGATCTTAGTAACCAGTTTGTAGCCGGTATTGCAGAGGGAGATAGGACGGAACGTGGTGAAGCTAGAAGCCCCTCTCTCCTTCGGGATCAGCACTAGGAAAGAGGAGTTTGTGCTCCCACCCAGCTTGTGATGAATTTGGGAGTTTCTAACCATCCTCAGCAGGCCATATTTAATTGTATCCCAACAGGAAGAAAAAAATCTGGCTGTGAAGCCATCTGGCCCAGGAGCACTGTCCGGTTTCATATAAGATAGAGCAGATTCGAGTTCTTTCATGGTAACAGGGGAAGTGAGAAAGTCATTATTGGGGGGTTGAACCAGATTGGGGATGAGAGAAAGGGGAAGAGCAGTGGGGTCTAAAGGCTCAACAAGGGGCGCAGAGAAGAGGTCAAGAAAATGGGAGAAGGCCGCTTGTTTAATGCCTTCAAAATATTTTATCAGATTGCCTTGATGAGTAATTTCTTTCACAGTATTGAAATTTTTCCTTGATTTAGCTTGCTTGTGGAAGAAAGCAGTGTTTTTGTCACCACTTACTAACCAAAGGCTTCTGGATTTTTGACGCCAGTACTCTTCTTCTACCCTGCAAGCTTTGAAGTAAGCTTTCTGAAGGTTGCATTCAGTCCGGGAGATACTTTCATTGATAGGGGCGGACTCCATGAGGGTTTGGTGGCTTTCCAAGGCAACTTCGGCATCTTTACGGCAAGAAACCGGGGAGGGGAGGAGCTTTGCCCAGGATTTCAGTTCATGCTTGAGCCTTTGAGCTTTTCTTCCCAGATGAAGGAAGGATTTCCAGTAATCTTTTGGTTCCAGGAGTTAGAGACCAGCTGGTGAAAGCATTCTTGATGGATCCAAAGGGGGTTGAATCTAAAGGGAATGGGCCCTAGGTTTTCTTCAGAGCTAAGATCAAGGAGGATAGGCTTATGATCAGAGAGACAATTTGGGAGAATTTTGGAGGACGCATGAAGCCCCAACGAGAGGAAGGAGGAGTGCACCAGAAACCTGTCAAGACGGGCTGCAATGTGCCCAGTCCCTAGACGTTTATTGGTCCAAGTAAATTTACCCTTGGAGGGTTTGATATCAACGAGGTCCCAGCCCAGAATGATATCTTCAGCCCATTCCCGGGAAGGGTCTCTCACAATGGAACCCCCTTTTTTCTCAGAGGCTGCTAAGGTGACGTTTAGATCTCCTGATATGATGATATTTCTGGGCATGTGGGCACTTAGGAGCGAATCAATGGACTCCCAGCACTCTTTTTTTTCTGCAATTGAGTTAGGAACATAGATATTGAACAAACTTACATGCTGGCCTGAATCTTTATGGATGAATATGGTGAAGATCCAGTGCGTGGTACTGTGATCAAAAAGCAAATCATACTTGGAGGAGTCCTAGAATGTTGCTAGGCCTCCCGAGGCTCCCCTGGAACTCACAGCTTTCCCAGGGCCTTTTTTCCAAAAAACATTTCCAGCTTGAAGGGCAAGGTCGCCTTCCAATTTTGTCTCCTGGACCAGGAGGATCTCAGGCTTATTGATTCTAACCAGGTCTTTCATTGCTTCAGTTTTCTGGGCACTGCCTAGTCCTCTACAGTTCCAGGAGATGTACCTCATTATTTACTTTGAGAGGGGGTGGCCCCTTTAGGGGCCTGGCCTATCTTTGATCTCGTATTCATCATGCTTTTGAGGGTTTTTTGGGAGCCCTGCAAGACATCTGCATAAGACTTTTCTTCCCTTTGCTTTTTTTTGGATTTTCGGCCCTTGGGTTCTTGACTGGGGTTGCATGCGAGCTATCTGTAGCTCCTTCGTCTGAGAATCCTCCTGGATCAGATTCAGCTGCTGAAAGTTCCTTGTCCACTTCTCAAGTTTCTTCTCGGATAGGGGGGATCTCATCCCTAGGGGGCGCAGATTCAGGTTGGGAAGGGGTTTCCCCTGGCTCCAACGAGTTCACAGCTTGGGTGATGGGTATCTCCTTGGGGCTTGCGGTTTCAGGGGGAGTGGATTCTGGAATGAATATAAGCGGAGGAGGTTCTGGGACGTTCAAAGTAGAAGGGCTAGCCCCTTGGACCAAGTTAACTGGATACGGCTTCTCAGGTTGTTACTGGACTAGATCTTTCGGTGGGGCTTTAGGATCTGATTTTTGAATAGTGCTGGCTCTCTTGTCATTCATCTTAGCGGGAGCCTTGCCTTTTTTGACCCTCTGCCATCCCTCCCCTTCTTCTATCGGCTGGGCTTTCAGGCAGTTGCGTTGAAAGTGTCCGTGTTCATGGAAGTGCCGACACTTAAATGGAAGCTGTTCATAGTCTAGTTTCTGGAAATGGTTCCAAGAGCCTACCGAGAGCTTGACGGCCTCTGGTAGCCCTGCTTCCAGATCCACTTCAACGCATATTTGGGCACATGAGTACTGGCCTTTGGGCTCGGCTTTATCAATGAAGCGTCCTAGGGCATTCCCTATTTTTTCCAGAGCTTGAATGTTCCAACAGTGGATCGGCAGATTGGGGAGCCTAACCCAAACCGGAACCTCTTTGGGAACATCAACGGTGGGATCGAAGTCCGGTGACCATCTGTTAAGGTACAGACCTTGAGAGCCCATGAAATAAGGGCCGCTCCGGAAGATTAGATCTTAGTCCTCTTTGGAAATGAATTCGAAGACGAAGAAACCTCTGCCCACTGGGTAGCAGGTGACACTATGCTTCAGATGGGGTCTCCAGTTACACTGAATCCAATCATCTGTGGTTTTTGGTGAGGGCCATAGTCCCATGAATTGGCCTACCAAACCTCTTTCAGCGAGAGCCAGAGCTATTTTGATCGAAGGTTCCTCTGGAAAAGCGATTTCGAGTACTGCATCTAATTTCTTGATGAATTTCGGGACTTCATGGGTCACCGGTTTCTTCCCAAGGGGTATCAGTAGTCTTCGGAATGCTTCTTCTGCAGAGGTCGGGGAGGAGGGCGGCTCCCCTCCCCCTGGAGAGGCCATGGCGGAACGGCCTGAGAAGGCTGAATGAGGGCATGCAGCGGCAACAGCAAACAGCGTCCTCCTTCACGTCCAACAGCTCGTGATCCGTACGTGAGACCGTAAATGTAGTGTGATACTCTACAAAGTTATGTTAACACGAAGACACTAAACCATAAATTAAGGGAATATGACCGAGTTATGTTAATATGAGGACACTAAACCATAAATTAGGGGAAATTCATTACAGGAAATTACATGAATGACCAAGGAAGCATGGTCATTGAATTCAGGAGAAATAATGATGAGTGGAAAGATAGTGGGTAGGTTGACTGTGATTTGAGTTTCAGACTACGATAATGTTTTTTCAGAGCTACAATTCCTAAATATGCATTACACTTCCTTACATTGTTTCATATGGGAAAATATGATTTTATCAAGTAACCTAACTGATTTTCATGTTCCAGAGAGTGATGATATGTTCAATTGTGTCCCCTCTTTAAAGATCTCAGGTATTATTATTATTATCTTGTCATGACATCCTAAAATAACAATTCTTAAATATGTTATATAGTATAAACTAGCATTGAAGTACTAATATAGAGACCTACAATGTAATGAACAAAAATAAAAATATGATCAAAATACATTAGTAGTTTAGTAATAGAGTTATGTTCGGATGAGGACATCGAAACATAATGAAAGTGGTAAAAAGATAGAGGATGATGTAAAAAGGTAAACTGCTTGACAAGAATGACCAAGAAATAGTGGTTATTGAATTCAAGAGAAATGGTGACAAGTCAAAATATCATGGGAAGGTTAATTGTGTAGAGATTATGGCAATGTTTTCCAGAGTTGCAATATCTAAATAAACATAGAGAAGTAGTCATCCTTTTCAAGCTAGATGTTTTCTTTCAATTTTCTTTTCATTAAATAAAATGAACCAAAAGAACATTGAAATCCCATGGTTTGGTTACACGGCTTGACCAGGGCATGAAGCAAATGAACATTTACGAGAATCCAGTGAATATACCATGATGACATATGACATGATTTTTGGCAATATAAAAATGAATCTCTAAGGTAGAGTGACATCTGTAAGAAATGAATTGCAACATGAGAATTCCACAAGTTCCCTCAGATGTAGTCTTTTTGCAGGAAAATCATGGAGGAGATTTTAATATTTATAGATTGATTCCCCACAATAGATTGGGTTTGTTTCAGAAAAAAAGAACAATTTTGAACGTTTGAATGTTTTTGATGTGCTAGAAACGCAAGTAGGGAAGAACATCCATAAACTATAATTTCATTGGGTAGAGATGCCTAAAATTAGTTCGTAAGAAATGCCTATAAATTATAGCCTATTAGGGGCAGATATGCAAGAAATATTATTACCAAAATAACAATTGAGACCAAGCATTTCTAGATTGACAAACTAAAGAATGAATTGAGTTAACAAAATTTGGGGTAAGGTGTAATATTACTAGATTCCTATGGCTTGGAGAATGCATTAGGTGTTTTGTACATTAAATGAAAATGGGCATAAGAATAAGCTCATAATGAAATAAATCTAACAATTAGCACCTGTAAGAATAATTGCAAATGGTAAAGGAAATACAAGTTACTTGGTATAGTCGATAAATTGAACATTTGATTAAAAAACCAGCTCAACTTGTGTTCATAAGCTAATGGTAGTCACCCTCTCCAAAGGAATCATCATAGGGAAATAAAAAATTGAAACAACACGGTGTAGTTTCATCCCCTCGAATAGCTTAAGATCAAGCATAAATTAGGGAGAGACGTTTTTCTACAATAGCATGTCACCAGGGGTCAAGGATTCATCCACAGGACCAAACCTCGGTAATAGTTTGTAATACCATAGTCGAAAAAAAAAAAGAAAACATGTAAACATCAAATGCACTGGCTCATCTCTTTCGATCCCAAGCCTTCTCATCAACAAGTAGAGGACATGCAACTAGTCATGAAACACATGAGATAACATAGTTGCAATACATTTATGGTTGTCTTGATATGAGGCCAAATAAGGCCTCCAATTAAGAGATTGGTTGGAAGGAAAAGGAAAGCTTAAAAATTAACATAAAATGCTTTGAAAGTCGTGTACAAATTAATACATTTTCCCAAGGATATTTAAAGAGTACCCTACTACAAGGTAGAAACTAAAAATACCTCAAATAGATAACACCTTTGTCTTAATGAGAGACTGAGAAATTATTTACTTCTGAAGGGAAATGTTTATTGTAGTGTAAATTACTTGTTTATTATAGTGGAAATCTTTGTTTTCTTTAGATATCAAACTTGATCTTCTCACATATTTTTAGATATGGTTATACACTGACACCTTTTTTTTATGTCTGCAACTTCTTGGAGTCTCGTGCAAGTGCCTCTGGTCAAACTACTTGCATATCAAAGATGGATTTTATCACCAACATCAAACTTGCCAGTGGTTGCTCTTTATTTTGGTCATCACTAATACAAGGGTTCTTTCTCAAGTTCTATCTATTTCTCTTTTGTATTTTTGTTCAATGGTAGTATTATCTCTCATCCTAGTATTTTTTATTTGTAATTGTAGGGTTAAGTACAATATAAGTGGTATGAGAACACCTTTTTCGGCTAAGCACACACCCAAATTTTAGAATTATTTTTTAGGTTAGAGACATGTTCAAACGCCTTTAAATAACAAAGAGATACACCATTCAGTGGGTAAGACTGTAATTGGGGAAGCAAGAAAACCAAAACTATCAGTGGAATTGCCTTGTTGGAAACCCTTGTAACCCATATTGACACCCCTTTGAGTAGTATTGCATTAGACACCACTTCTATTGGAATTTTACTTCCACATATCCTTGGATATATCAGATGTCCTATAGGTTACCCAAAACCAACTTTGGCTACTCTGATCGATTGTCTTGATACAATAGTGATGTTGAGCACAACACTTGGGATTATTAATCCCTAGTACCTGGGTAGTCGAGTAGTACAACTAAAGGAATGATCGAGACCCCTTGATTAGTGCCTCAAGATATTTGGATGAGTTATTTTGTTGGACCTGCCATTTTATCAAAGAGCTAAACCTAACACTCCCTTGTCCTTAGGACCTTGTTGAAGTTTGTAGCTCGGATAAGAACTTATGCACAAGTTTAATGTCAAATGTGCAAGAACTTGTTTGAGTCAAACCTATTTTATAGTCCACTTTAGTAATAAACTAAAAGTCTTTTATTTAGTTGTCGAGTTTAAGAAATTATATTCTTAATACATTAGTGATTTAGAATAATCTCAATCATACATCTCACAATGTGATTAAGGTTTTGGTAGGCTGGGTTTTCAACTCAAGTATAGTGGTTGGTCAAGATAGAGGGTTGAGTCACATTCATTATTTACTCAGAGACATTTTGTCAATAGGTTATTTAATCATATGTGGAGGTTATTTAATCATATGTGGAGTGGATTTAGAGTACCATAGAGGATCAAGTTCAATAACTAGGCAAAGATCAACAAGTAGGTCCATACAATTGTATGGATTTGTAGGAACATATTTGCATAGTTATATAGACGAGTCCACACAATCATACAAAACGTGTCATATGGTCGTACAGTTGTACGTGTAGGATGTATAATGGGAAACAACCCGTGGGTATTTTTCTCGGTTTTTGGTAGGCATAATTTCCTTAGTAAATGCACAGATTTATTTTTGGGCATACCATACAACTGTTATTTTAATAGTTTGTGGAGGTTTCCTTGTAAGCTTTGAATTATTAATGAAAATATTAATTGAAGGAGTAAATTATCTATGTATCATGTTTTTGCTTCCACTGATTATTTTGCAACTATGTGTGAATAATTTAATTCCTACATTTAAAAAACAATTTATTTAGTTGAAAATATAAGGACAACAATCACCTAGGGTTAGAAAATTCACACTTTACAAACCCTAGCATATGCTACATAGGCCCAAAATTCTTACATAATTTTGGAATTTCAAGAATTTGGAAATTTTGTCACTACATATTTAATCAAATGAGAGTAGTACTCATTGGAAAAATACAGAACCCAACTATACCATGCAAGAGACATATCTCAAAAGACTCCTTGTTTTGTGTAGATTATTGTGGTACCACTCTGTAATAACATTTTTTCTTTGGACCCATGGACACCATGAAAAACTACTCCAATGCCATGTAGTTCATTAAAAAACTTGGAAACTTCGATGATTAGTACTCGACGTTTTGAGGACATTATTACCCGATAGGATCAATAGATTGCCACACTCCAGTCATCAGTAAAAAACCTACAAAATTTGGTGTCCCCTCTTGAGATTATGCAAGTCCAATTCAAGCATCTATCCTCTCAATTTCTCCTAGATAATAGCTAATGGAATAAATAATTCATAAAGATGCCTATTGAGGAATCTCCAAAGGTAGGAGAATTCACCATAAACAACCCCTTTCAGCTCCTCACATTCATAAAGTGCCCTTCATTAATAACAACTGGAACTAGTTTCTTAAAGTGGATATAAACAAGTTTGATGGTTCTAATCCATCTGGTTGGGTCACCCAAATGGAACACTAGTATTTCTTCCATGACATTACAAATGACAAGATGAAACTTAGAGTGGGGGTGTTGTACTTATACCCATAATGATGGGAATGGTGGGAATGACATAAAAATTTCAATGGTGACTACATAACTCGGATTCAATTTGTTAAATCCATTTATGCTTATGTTGAGTAATATACTCACTATTTGGGGTTGTTGACAAAGTTTTACCCAATAGGCTTAGTTGTAGACTTTATCACAACCTTTGAGTAATTAGCAATCCATTATGAGGGGTTAAGTAATTATTTTAAAAAGAATGCTTCATTAGTAGCCTTAGGGAGGATATTAGAGCATTAGTTAAGATGCAGAAAGATTCCACTTGGTTGGATGCCTCTCATCAAGCTCAAGAAGTGGAGTTAGTAATCAATGCACATGCATAAGACCCTCTTTCATGCCTCACGCTTTCCCATCATAGGCCACCCCTCCAAACTCCTTGCTTACACAGTCTCTGAAATTCCAATGGTTGTCTCCAATAGAAATGGCATAACATTAACAACGTGGACTATGCTATAATTGTGCTGAGAAGTAAGCCCCCAATCATTTCTAGGAAGTATTGCGATAAGTTTATTTTTGTGTTCCTAGATGACATACTAGTTTACTCCAAGTCAAAAGTTGAGCATGAAAAGAATTTGAGGATATTAGTGTAGATATTAATGGGAAATCAACTATATGAAAAACTAAGTAATGTTCTTTTTCTCAAAATAAACTTCTATATATGGGACATCATATATGGTGAGAGAGTAGAGGTGGACCCTATAAACATAAAATCCCTTCGAGAATGGCCTAATTTGTGGAATGTGTCAGAGGTAAGGTCTTTTATGGGTTTGGTGGGTTGTTGTAAGAGATTCATTGAAGCTTTTTCAAGGATAGCGTACCCCATCACGTCCTTGCAAAAGAAAGGAATGCACTTTGTTTGGACTAAAAAATGTGAAGATAGTTTCTAGCTCCTAAAGAAACTGCTCACTTATGCTTTTATTTTAAAAATTGCCAATCCAAATAAAGAATATATTATAAGCACAAATGCATATATCGAAGGGATTAGAGGAGTTTTAATGCAATATGGCTATGTGATATGTTATGAATCCAGGAAGTTGAAATAACATGAAAGGAACTATGCCATGCATGATCTAGAGCTTGTGGCCATAGTGCATGTGTTTAAAATGTGGAGACATTATCTTATGGGTAGCAAATTTGAGTTAAGAACATATCACCATAGCTTGAGATACTTATTCGAGCAACCAAATATGAATGCATGTCAGGCGATATGGATGGAACTTTTAAGTGAATTTAATTTTGAAATTAAACACATTGAAGGCAAGGAGAACATAGTTGTTAACACACTCACTATAAATAATCAAGTCTTTAATGTGACAAACATCAACAACTAGAAATCATATTTGAAAAAACATATTACTAAATGCTTTGGGTTCAGATGAGCATTATTTACAAATTAAGAAAGAACTACAATAAGGAAATGAACAACAAAAACACATGTATTACAACTTGGATGGGGATAAGTCTTCCTCTACAAAAACATAATTTACATACCAAAAAATGATGAACTAAAAAAGATTGTACTATAAGAAATGCATGTTTCCCTATATCCAAGTCATTCAGGATATCAAAAACTACTACAAGAGTGAAGAAATAATACTTTTGGATGAGAATGAATAAAAACATAGTTGATTTTATAGCCATATGTCTTCAATTCCAAAGAGTGAAAGCATAACATAGACATCTAGCTGGTCTATTGCATCCATTACTTATATTGGAATGGAAGTGGGATGTCATGACCATCGATTTTATCACTAAGTTTCCAAGTACAACAAATCATCATGATGCCATTGTGCTAGTAGTGGATAGACGAACAAAGGTTGCTCACTTCATACCTATTAAGTCCACTCATAAATCAACTAACATTATTGAAATCTACATGAAATAGGTAGCAAGATTGCATGGTGTTCCAAAATTCGTTGCTTTTAATAGGTAGTCCAAATTCATCTCAAATTTTTGGAGGGGTCTCATGTTTAAAGAATTTGGAACCAAACTCAGTTTCCACATAGATTATCATCCTCATAGAGATGGACAAATCGAAAGAGTTATCAAAGTTATCGAAGACATGCTGAGAATGTATGTGATGGATTGACCATCCAAATGGGAGGAATACTTATATCTAGTAGAATTTGCATATAACAATGGGTATCGAGATTCATTAAAAATGAGCCCATTCGAAGCCCTACATGACAACAAATGTAATGTCCGCAGAAAATGGGACAGACCGATGGATAGGGTAATTGTTGGCCCATAAATGCTAAAGGACGTGGAGGAATAGATAGGTAGGATCAAGCATAATTTAAAAGTGGCTTGAGATAGACAGAAAAGATACGCAGATAAAGGAAGATTATTTAAGGATTTCAAGTTTGGAGAACATGTATTCTTAAAAGTAAAAGCAAAATAAAAGCTCATTAAGGTCGGGGAGTTGTAAAAAGTCGGTAGCAAGATTTTGTGGACCTTTTGAGGTTTTAAGCAAACTCGGACTATTGGTTTATGAGATAGTATTACCTCCATATATGAAGGCTCATAATGTATTTAATGTTTTGTTAGTAAATAAATATGTTCATGATCCTAATCATGTTCTTGATTGGGCTTTGACTTAAATGGAACTAAAAGGAGAGTTCTAGGTTCAACTAATTTATGTATTGGATTGGAAGGTCAAAGTGCTCAGGAATACGGTCATAGGGTAGGTAAAGGTACAATGGACAAATTAGAACCCTAATGAAGAATCTTGGGAGATGGAAGACACTGTTGTAATCTCACATATCACAGAGGGTTACCAATAATACACATTGAATCATACAGACATAACAGACACAAGAGACAACGACATAGATATGGAATAATAGATTATATTATATCATGAGGGTCCACACAAACACATAACTGAACCAAGTTCTCATATAGCTCAATAGCCTAATATATATGATTTACAAACAGTTACATATAACTACCTATCGGTTCAGTCAATCGACACGACCTTAAGCAACCGACCCAATATGTAATTAGTCGGCTATTCGACTAGTCGGCTCACCGAATAGCTCCTCCAACATCTCTCCCAGGAACAAAATCTTTCTTCGTCCCGAAGAAACAGGGGAGGTACTCAAAAAATTTACTGTCTCCGATAGTTACTTTATTATTTGTTTTCATGGGCTATGCAGTCGGATGGTTGGTCGTTTCTGTATGCATACTTCAACGATTACTTCTGTAGTAACAACCAGTTGATGTTGAAATTATGTCCAACTTTGTAGTACTTTCTTGATGTCGATGGTCAATGTTGTGATGCTTAATAGAGTCGACATCTTCTCCTAGATGTGTAGGTCTCCTATTCTTTCCATGTCTGGTCCCAAGAATTGATATTTTTCTTCTGCTGCTTCTAGTAATTTTTTCATCTGCTGGCAGATGGTATCTAGTTTCTCCAAGCTTGGGAGTGCTTGTTGTACCCATTGGTGTGCTTTTTTTTCTAGTCTCTATAGTTTGGTTGTCTCCAATACGATTTGATCTTGTATTGTATTTCTCAGTGCTTCTTCAATGCTTTTTCTCCTTTCCAACGCTTAAGTCTATTCTCGAGTCTGTTGGGTCTGCTGAAATACTTGTCCGTAATAAGTAGGACAGTCATAAAGTACCTCTTCTGTAATGACAGATTCTTCTAAGTGGTCTTGCAGCACTTTGTAAGCTTCTGAGAATGTTGTGTACTATTGCATTAATAATCTGGATGTCTCTTCTTTTTGATATTCTTTTGTATTTTGTAGGTGTACTTGTAGGGTAGCCACCACACTCTCAAATAGTTGATATGCTTTTTCTAGTGGCTTGTCGGTTCCGGTTTCCATTGGCCCTGGTATTATAGTTTGAGCTAAGTTTGTGCATTTTGACAGGAATTCAACTTGTTCATTCTCAATGTCGTCGAGCTCCTTGCATCTGATCTGGCTTCTTGTTTTTGCTTCAATGGCCATAGTTTCTAAGAGTCGTCCCAACTCTTCATCTCTTAGTTTTGTTGTGTCGACTGCAGTGGTCGATCTCAGCTGGATATTGTGGACCATTGTCGATTGTGATTCCTTATGGTGTTCCTTCTTCTTTATGTCTCTTTTTCTCTTGTGTTTATGCTGTTGTGCCTGTTGTTGTGCATGTGCATCTGCAAGTGGTGGATTCTCATGTGGTTGGTTTTCTGGTTGTTGATCTTCAACAATCGGTGGAACTTCTGGTTGACTTTCTTGGGTGAGATTTGTAGCTGGATGTGTATTTGGGGGATTTGGTACATATGGTTTAGGGTTTGTTAGAGGTTCTGTATTGGGAAGTGGTGGTGGAGATGGTGAATGGTCGGGTGTAATTACTGTAGTGGGCATATTGGAAGTTGGGTCCTCGACTTGTGGTGGTGAATCATCTGGTTCATCAGAGAATAGGTTGTCGATCACTCGGTTGATATCTTCCAGGTTATCCTCCTCCACATCTCTTGCTGGCTCATTGGCTAATGGAGGGTGTGGGATGTCAGAAGGGATAAAGGATGAAGTGTGACTTGTGATAACTTGAGATGTCTTGTCGGGGTTCCTCAAGAATGTCGACTTGATAATTCCCACAGATCTTGGTTTCTGGGGTATTTGTCCAAGTTGTTGAGGGAAGAGCTGCCTTGATCCACTAGCTTCAATAAGTGGACATTTGGTGGTAATCCTCTGGACAGAGGTGAGTAGTTTCGGCAAGTTTTCAATGTATGCATTGAAATCACCATCCTGGTCGAACCTCTCTTTTAGGGTTTCTAGCATAGCATTTTTGCAAATGTCGACTGAGCTTATGGTGGGTATTAGTGGATTTTCTTCCACTGTAATCTGGATTGTATATGAGGGTGGACATGTAGAAACTAAATAAACAATGTTTTCAGTCGTTTAAGTGTTTGTACTTTTTACCTTTTTTGGTCGACCTTGTTGTGCTCCTGACTCGACAAAGTGTCTAAACTGCGTCTCGACCGAAACTTTGTTTGCTACAGTGTCTTCTATGATGTCAACGGCCGTAGCTACTAGTTCGTCTTCATCTTCTGATTTTGAGAGGATAAGCTTGCGCTTCTCCTTCCCTTTTGCCTGAGTTGCCTTTTTTCTTGCAGCTGCTATTTCCCTTGCTAGTTTTCTGATTTTGTCTTTGGTTATAGCGTATTCTAGGTTGTCAGATTCAATGTCTTCCTCTAGTCCTTCTCCTCCCTCCTGTCTTTGAACCAAACTTATGTTTTTCTCCGCTGGTTTGGCCACCTAATGCTCAGTCGGTGTACTTCCCCTTTGGGTCATTGGTGGTACTATTGTTAATTGTAGTCTGTTGATGTCCTCTGCTGGTGTCTCTTCCGACACAAAGGTGCTGATATGTAGTCAGAGTTCATAGTCCTCTTCCTTCTCCTGGTCAGTCAATGGTTCTTCAATTGTTAGGTTTACTTCTTTAGCCTTTGCTGGTATTGATAACTTTGTACCGGATTGTCAAGCTAGCTCGCGGAAGATCTCTTCAACTGTTGGGTAATAGTCAAGAGGTTTTGCTTTTGCTTTTTCTCCCTGCATATACCAAAATGTAGTGTGGTCGAGTTCTAGTTGGATGTGTGTTGTTTTCGTCAGACTTCTTCGGATGTTCTGAGGCACCCTCCATTTGGTCGTTTGGATTTTCAGGTTTTGGAACCAGTTTTCCAACAACACTTTACCATTTACTAATTCTTTCAATGCTCCAGTCTGCGCAAATGGCCTGAACCTCCACATGTGGAATTTTGTTGGTTCTTGGAGCTGTTTATCCCCGATTGGGCACAAGTGGTACATCACTATCCAGAGTATCAAAGATGGGAACCTTATAATCCCAACCGACCCCTAGCATTTTTCACATATACTTTTGAGCATGTCGGTGACATACTGAGCCCATCTGTACACTTTTCATGTTTGTACCATTGTTTCTACTGCTTCTAACATATCTAGCTTCAGGTCACTCCCTCATCCTGTAGGTGCGAGCCCTGTTGCTATGATTTTGGCCATAATTTGTGGTGTTCGGGCTTGTATCTAACTGATCATTAACCCTTTTGAATTTTTTCTTGATGGTGTTCCAGTTAGTCGTTCCACCAGTCCTTCTTTGATACCAATAAGGACTGGGTCACCTTGGTTTGAGAGACCAGTCAGCTTGTATATGACTTCGCCAAAGATTTCTACTGGCCTGTCGAAGTAAAATTTTTCGTTGTGGTATCGGATGATAATGAATTTTACTGTGATTTCTTTTGTTCCTCCAAAACTCACCATGAACGGTGTGTTCATATAGTTTATAATGGAGCTGTGGTTTATCTTCTCTGCTGCTTGTGTCGGTTTCTTATTGACATAGGCCCATTCCTTGATTTCGACCCAAGTTTTCGCCCATGAGTTTTCTTGTACCTTGGCGTTCTTGATGTTTCTTAACCTTCTCATCAATGGGGTTTTGGCAGATTCCAGTTCTTTTGTTTTTGTAGATGTAGCTCTGGTTTGCTTCGATGCCATATTGTTGGTTTCTTGGTCGACTTTTCTTACAGGTTCTCATTTCTCAATTTTCTGACTATTGAATTGTTCTATCTTTTCAAAACATGGTAAATGATCTTTTTCTAGTCCGATATTTATAGGTGGAGCGGGTGATGTTTCTGTCGATGGATGTATTAATGGCGGAAGTGATGGTCCAGCACGGTCTTTGGAGTTGTCGATGGATGCATGAAGGTGTGATTTGACCTTCGGGGTCGTTGGTCAATGTCAATCATGTGAGCGGTCGATGGTGGTATGTCGATGGGTTTGGTGTCGGTTGTCGAAGTGCTAGTTATTATATCTTTCGAAGCTTCTTGTCATCTTGGGTTATGGGTGTTGGTTATATTTTAGGATTTTTTTAGATTTTATAGTTTTGTCTAATAATTGTGGTCGTTATGTGTATGTTTCTTTTTTTTCCTTTTTTTATCTTGTTTTAATTTTTGTACCAGTTTAGTCGGGCACCATTAACAAGTTTCCAAAATATTATGCATTGTAACGTCCTTAGTCGGACTGATCCGTTGGCATGAATCTCTTTGAAAACGTAAGGTCCCATCCATTCTATATGTAACTTTTTGGATTTTCCTTTTACTTGACTGTTGTATAGTAAGGCGAGGTCCCCTACCAACATATTTTTGTTTTTGATATTGCGATCATGCCAAGCCTTCTGCTACTATTTTTGGATTTATTGATGTTGTAGAGCAATCAGTCGGTGTTCCTCTAGCTTGCTTAATTGCATCAGTTGGTCCTTCCTACCTTCTTCGACATCGACATGTAAAATATTTGTTATGATAGGTGTTTGCTTTCGAAAATGCAGTGGAACAACTGCTTCTTGTCCATAGACTAGTCAGAACGGTGTTTGATCTGTTGAATGCTTATATGTTGTTCTATAAGCCCATAGTACTGCAGGTATCTTTTCGTCCCAATCATCTTTGTCGGTATTGCAGATTTTTGTTAGGCTCCTTGTTAATGTTTTGTTGAATGCCTCTATTGCTCCATTCAACTGAGGGTGATAAGCTGTACTATGTCGGTGGTCAATTTTGAACTGGTTTGTTAATGCTTTGATGGTTTTGTTAATAAAGTGTGAACCTTAGTCACTGATTAGAGTTATTGGGAATCCAAATCTGGTAATTATATTTTCGTAGATGAATTTAGCATCTATCTCATTAGAACATGTGTCGATTGGTTCTGCTTCTGCCCACTTGGTTTTGCATATTCTACTGTGGTTATTATGTACCTTGCACCTGTTCTTTTTGTTGGTATCGGGAATGGTCCTATGAAGTCGATGTCCCAAATTTCAAATGTCAAACTTGGGTTTACTGATATCAAGGGCATTTCTTTACTAGGCAGAGGTCGACCCAGTTGTTGACATCTGTCGCATTGGCTAACAAAATTTTTACAATCTTTGTATAGTGCCAGCCACCATAGTCCTGACTATTGGATTTTCTTGGCAGTTGTGTCTGCTTGAAAATGTCCTCCCGCTAGTCCATAATGTGCTTCATACATTATATTATCTCTTTTGTGTTCTAATACACATCTTCTGAGGATGTCGTCCAGGCCCATTTTATCTAAAAATCCATTTATGAGGCTATATGGTCCAACTTTCATGGCTAAGATTTGTTTCTTTTTTGTGCTCATGCCCTCTGGTGCTTGACCATTTTCTAAGAATTGAGCTATTTCCTCTAATTATGCTGGGATTGCTTCTATTCGAAATAAGTGTGCATCCAGTAGGTCGTCTTCGACTCCTGTCGGCTCCTCTCCTATATCGATTCGTGACAAGTGGTCGGGTCCGACATTTAATTTTCCTGGTCTAACAACGACTTCAAATTCAAATTCTTAAAATAGTAGTAACCATCGACAAATTCTCCCATGGTGTAAGGGTTTGTTTACAAGGTATTTTAATGCTTGGTGGTTGGTATAAAAGATGAAAGGGTTGGCTAGTAGGTAATGTCGATACTTTTGTAGTGCAAAAACCATTCCTAATGCTTCTCTCTCTTTTGTCGAATAGTTTTTTTTTTCTGCTTTATTTAGTTTTCTGCTGCTGTAAACTATGGGGTAATCCATTCCGTCATCCCTTGGTTGTGTTAAGATCGCTCCTATTGTTAGGCCTGATGCGTCGATGTGTATGTGAAATTTGATCGACCAATTAGGGAACCTTAGGATGGGTGCCTCGACTAGCTTCCTTTTTAGTGTTTCAAATGATATGTTACATTCATATGTCCATTCGAACTCCTGATCTTCTCTAAATAGTTCTTCCAATGGATAGATCATATTTGAATAGTATCTCATAAGTTTCCTGTAATATCCTGTATGACTAAGTAGTACCCTGACTTGTTTTGGATTCACTCGTGGTTTTAAGTCGAGGATAATTTTTATTTTTGCAAAGTCGACCTTGATGCCTTCTTTGCATACAATGTGTCCTAATAGTATCCTTATGGGAGTTAGGAATATGCATTTCCTTATGTTCAAAGATAGTTGGATTTGTCGGTGTCATTCCAACATGAGCCTTAGCCATTGGCAGTGATCTTTCAGCATAGAGTATATTGTCCAATCATCGAAATATATTGCCATTGTTTTGTAAATATATTCTTGAAATGTTTTTACCACAATTCTTGAAAATACTGCAGGTGCGTTTTTTGGACCAAAATGCATAACTCTATAGGCAAATCAGCCGAATTCACATACGAATGTTGTCTTTTTTTGGTCTTCTTTGGCTATTGATACTTGGTTGTAACCTAAGAACCCATCTGTAAATGAGTAGCATTCATGTCCTGCGACTTCATTTAGGATTTCATTTGCATAGGGCGTTGGGAATGGGTCTGTTAAGGTGACTTTGTTTAATTCTCTGAAGTCGACACAAATCCTTAGCTTTGTCAGGTCGTGTTTCTTTGGTTGTACAACCATTGGACTTGACTATTTCGATTAGTCAATAGGGTAGATAATTCTTGCTGCAAGCATATTATCAATCTCTTTCTTTCCTATCTCTTTGTATTTATGAGCTAATTTATATGGCCTCTTATTTATAGGTTGGGCATCAGGTTTAATGTCGATCTTCATTTCACCCATTTCATGGACTAGACCTTTGAGATCTTTGTAGTTTCTAGCGAATACATCCTGGAATTCTTTTAATAAGTTTACTATTTCAGTTGTTTGTTCTTCACTCCAGTAATCACCAATTTTTGCCATTTTTGGTCGATCATCGTTTGATATGTCAAATTCTTTAGTTTTCACTTTGGCATCTAACCATTATGGTGCTTTGTCTTCATTGATTGGTCAACTCCCTTCTTTAAACTATGAAAATATAGCAGGAAAGTCTGTTATAGTCATTTGGTCGGTATCTTCTTTGTCGGTTGTCTCGACTTTAAGTACTGTGCGAATTGTTTTTGTTGTTTCTGAATGGTATGATTTCCACCGAAATCTTTTCCCTTCAGGATTTTCGTTTTCCATTTGTAGTATTGTTGACTGTGGTATTGTTTTGGTTTGTATGTTATTACATGTTATTGTCGGTCGATCATAATTTTGTGTTAGGATGTTGTTCCCGGTCGATTCTATAAACGCTTTGATTTGTTTTACAGTTTCAACTAACTTTTTGTTTTGTGGTATAAAGCTGAAGTATTTGATGAAGTTCTCTCTAAGTTCATGCCATTGAAATGTTTCACCCCGTGCTTCTTCCATTTTGTACCATTTGTTTGGTAAGTCGGATAACGTCGATGGAAATAGGTGTGGCCATGTACGTTTGTCTTTATACCCAAGTCTTTTCCACTCTTTTTCGCATGTTCTTATGTGTTCTTCTAAGTCCTGCCCTTGGATGAACATAGATATTTGTGCTTGTTTGGTTAGCCTCTTTCCTCCGAATCTTTCTACAAAGTAAGTCGAAGTTGTTGTCCATGTCTGCAATCTTGATTGATGGGTATCCCACCATCTAACAGCTTGTCCTGTGAAGGTTTCTACTAGGCTTTGTAGTCGGCCATGTTCACCAATGTTTTTAGATACTTGTTCTATATGCATAATTGGTGATTCTGTTTCTTTGTATCTTAGGATTTGTTTGATACTTACGTTTGTTGCTTTTAAGGTAGGGTATTCCCTGCTTTTCTTTTCAAATATTTTTGGGATGATGGAAACTAAGAAACATTGTTGGACTGATTTCTTCTACACTGTTTGAATGGTCCAGCAACCTCATGCTCGTGTCTTGTAGTTTTCGACTTCCCAATCTTATAATTCCGCGTCTGAGTTGTATCCTATTGAATCTTGATTTCCTAAGTGAAGTTCACCATAGACATTGGGTTCTGTTTAGTCTTCATTATTTTGTATTTGATATAATTTTCGGATGTCGACTTCTTCATCAATAGGTTCTATCCAAGGTTCTCCTTGGAATGGATGGATAGGTACTTTAACTTTCTGTCCATTCCCCTTTAGTTTTATCCTTTCTTTGTCTAAAGATATCGATGCTTTCATTTTTCTTCCCCAAGGTCGACCTACTAAAACTGGAAAGGAACTGGATCCTTCCTTAGGGTCAATAATTTCAAAGTCGACTTTGGTCGATATTCCTTTTATTGTTGTATCAACATTTCTCCAAACTCCGATAGGTTCGATCAGACCTTGGTCAGCTAATTTGAGGTATATTCCTGACTCGTATAGTCGAGGTCTACCCAATTGTTCCCAAGTGTCGCGAGTCATAATATTTACTTGTGAGCCGAGGTCGAGTACATGTTGGTTGTGATGGGCAGACTCGGGTTTACTATAATCAACCAACAACACCCCTAGCTCACTGGCCCTTTCGGCGACAGACCGCAAAGCGGCCTGAAGTCTCACCCGAAGTGATTCTAATGGGTTGGCCAAGGACTCAAGCGTCTTGGACCAGGTTCTGTGGCAATCCTACTTGCGACTCATAGCTCTTCTAGCTGCAAGGTCTCTTTCTCTACGCGTCGCGTGATCTCCTCGTCTCGCAGCTCTTCCAGCCGCGAGATATTCCCTTATACCGTTGTGCGGTCCCTTTCTACGTCGTGCACTTTCCCTGACTCGCGATATCTTCGGCCTTATCGCATCACAGCGCACCGTGCGACACGCAGCTCCTGCCCAACGCTAAGTCCTCAACCTGCGGTATCACGCATCGCAGCTCCTCTGCCAGTGCGTTATCACCTCTCTGTGATATCCTACCTCCGCGGTTTAGCGCACTTAGCGTTGCTCGTGTCGACGTGCGAGACTTAACATACAAGGCTATTCAATACTGCAACTAGTGACTGTTTCACGCAAAGCATAAATGAACCATATACAACATGCCAAAGACTTTCGACTTATGTTTATCCTTCTATGTTACTGTGAACTGATTAACACCTTCATTCATTAAACTGTAAACAAAGTCCATGAAATGACTGAGAAATGCATAAGTAAACATAACACATAAACCAATCACATAACACTTGATTTTAACATGGTTCACCTCCAGGATGGAAGTTACGTCCACAGAACTGTGTTTTTATTATAGCTCAAGGGAAGGTAAAACACAGTTCTGTTGCACCACATATGCAGCTCAAGATCTTCTCTCTTAGATCTCTTTTCTTCTCTATATTGCTCTCCTACAATATACTCTTCCCTCTCTGTCGATCCCTGTGGATCGTTACATGCATACTCTATAAGCCAGCTACTAGTTACAGTAGGATTGCTACCGCTAATAACAGAACCAGAGCTCGACTCTATTACAATACAAGATAACTGTGACTAACAGACTCAATGGCTAACTATATGTTATCCGACTAGCTGGATGGCCTAAAATGCCCAAAATGCCAACTTTTTACAATACAAAATATATCCCTTTATAGGCAGCCCGAGGGTCTTGCCATTACAACACTGTGGGCCTGTCCCAACAATAACCCAAACCCTAACTAGTGACAGTCGGCCATATATGTACTTGAGGTAGCCGCTTTTTGTCACACCATAGCTCTCTGCAATCTTCCATGCTTCTCGGCACTGATCATGGGTATTGTGCACCGCTTCACTTTTCTGTCCTTCACCTTCAATGCTTCAGCCTCGTTGCTCCTTCTCCTTTATGAGGGTCGCTGAGCCCTCCTGTCTTCCACCGCTGCCTTCAATGCAGTGGGTGAGCTCTCTCTTCTCAGTCACTCAGGTACCGTTGCCTTTCTTGACTTTTCTATCTTAAAATTCATGGTTTCCGGCTCTGCTCTGCAGCTGGAAACGTGCTACGGTGTCGTAGCTCTGTCTTATCTTCTTTCCGCCAAAACTTATCTCTCTGCTAAACTAGCAGCTTCTTCTGTAGCTGCGGGACCCTGCTCCAACAGTCCCCTAACACTTACTTGTGGCTCGCCCCCGAGCCACTATCAGCGGGCTTCTCCTGCTGTAGCTTTGCCTTGGCTTCCTGCGAAGTCCTCTGCAACCTGTCACGAAGTCCTGTGACTTCCTTCTGCATCACTTTGACACGCTCTCTGTAGTTTCTGTAACTTGGTTCGCTGGGCTTTCTTATCCTTCCTGCCTGATGTCATGGTCTCGCTCTCATCGCTCCTTCTCCTTTATGAGGGTCGCTGAGCCCTCCTGTCTTCCGCCGCTGCCTTCAATGCAGTGGGTGAGCTCTCTCTTCTCGGCCGCTCAGGTACCGTTGCCTTTCTTGACTTTTCTATCTTAAAAGTCATGGTTTTCGGCTCTGCTCTGCAGTTGGAAACGTGTTACGGCGTCATAGCTCTGTCTTATCTTCTTTCCGCCAAAACTTATCTCTCCGCTAAACTAGCAGCTTCTTCTGTAGCTGCGGGACCCTGCTCTAACAATACAACTTGTCAAACACGGTATCCTTCAATTTCTAGGTCGACAAGTGGGTCGGCATCACTTTTGTCCTTTTGGTTTAGACTGCATATCTTTTTGTTTGTTTTTCTGTATTATTATTATGCTTCATATTATACAATAATTTAATGAATTGAGATACCGCTTTATCATCTTGTACTAAATGTATTAATTCTTTAAATGTGCTTTGTCGACTATCATCAGCTTCTTCTTGTCTAGCAAATTCTTTAAATATATTCATTGTGTCATTATACAATTGTTTTTGTTTAGCTGGGTTAGGATAATCGTTCTTTTCTTTTATTTTACTTATGCGTGGATTATCACTCCCAAATTTTGTCCCTTGTCGGGTTACTATATGCAGATTCTTCGTATTGATTACATCATGTTTTTGAACGCACGACAAGACATTACCGTTTTTCTTTTTATGGATTTTATCAAGCATAGTAGGGCAATCCTCTAATGACTGATCACTGACTCCACAACTAGTACAAAATTTTAAATCAGTTATGTCCTTGTATGGGTAGTCTGCATATCAATGACCTTCTTTATAGCATGTGAAACACTGGATGGGCCGACGTGGTCGATTGTCACGATTCCCAGAGAATCGACCTCGACCTCCATATCCTCCACGATGGTTGTGGAACCAGCGCTCATATTGACGGCCTTCATATCTTTGATTTATTCTGTTAGTTTTGATCATTGCTTCGCTGGTTGTTATCATTGTTCTGTGCAACTGCGCTTGTCTGGAAGATTGCTTAGTAGTTTTGTTGGTTCTTTAAGTTTAAGTGGCAGTCGGCTGTGGCGTGACTTTTTACTTCACAGATTGCACACCAAGATGCTTTGTCATTTTTCATGTTATACGGGAAATCTTTCGCTGTGTGTTCTTTGTGTTCTTGGCAGATGTCGCAGAAGCACTTTGTTTGAACAAATTGAACGTCCAGTCAACTTATGTTCGACAGTTATCTTTAGCGTGTCCGGTCGTTGAGCATTTTGTGCACTAGACATTCTGATTCTTTAGGTTCAGCTCTTTCAATGATTTTTGCATGGTTTCTAGTTGTTCTTCCAGTCTAGTATCCGTGGGATATGCTGGGAAATGTTCGTCCATCTCCACTTGCAGAGCTTTTGTAAGCGCATCTTCATAGGTTTTAAACGTCTCCAAGCTTATGTGCCGCTGAATTTCATGTGATAGACCTGCAAGGAACCACTGAATTAATAGTTGTTCATCAATTACATAATCTTGTTGGCTGAGGTGGTCTTTCCATCATTTGTCATATTCTCGAATAGACTCTGCTGGATTTTGCGATGTTGTTTTCAACTTTTTGGCTGCCAGATGCAAATAAAGAAAGATAGGAATTGCGCCTTAATTTTTGCTTTAGATGCTTGGGGAGTTCTCTCAATATAGGTCATGTACCACGTTAGTGTTCTTTTCCTCAAGGAACCGGCGAATTGTGCCATTTGTCGATCCTTGGCTGTAACCTGATTTGCCTCCCATGTTGACTCGCAGATGAACCAATGTCGTATAGGATCTTATTCACCCTCGTATAAAGGGATATGTGCTAGTCCGTGACCCATGTCGGAATCGTTGTCGCTATCTTCTCCAGGAGGTGGCGGTGGAGGGGGTGGTGGTGGGGGTAGTGTGATGTTTTGCTTGTCTCATTGTGCAGAGCTGTTGTCGACGAAACTTTCGTTCCCATCAGTCGTTTTGTTTATCGTTTCTTCTCCGACAAGCAGTTGGTTCGGGTCGACTTCTCCTATTGATGTCCAACTGCACTGGTTTGTCTGCATGTCCGATTGTTTTGTATTTTCCAAAGTTGTGTTTGACAGGAGGGGTGCTCCTTCATGTGTCAGGCAAAGTAAGTGGATACTTCGATTGGAAGGGTACACCTGAAGCGTGACCCAATTTCCTTCCTCCGTTCAACGGATCACTAGATGATTATCATCATTTACCTCATCGTCTAGTCGGCTCCATATACCAAACTCACTAGCTCTTAGTCTTAGGTCTTCTTCGATAATTGCTTGTATCCTGGTACTCGGATTCGTTGGAGACAGAGGTCTTATCTCTTGGGGAACTTTTATTTGGAGAGCTTCATGCTGCTCTATCCACAAGTCTTCTTCCATGGGTGATGCTTCTTCATCCACGCCTTCTTCCTGTCGGTCATGACTCGACTCTAGTGGATTTCTTTCCTAGTCTATCACCCTAGTATTCATTCCTCTTTGTAGTGCTATAGCTCATTCTCTTCTTTCTTCCCTTCTTTTCAGCCTCTTCTCTCTCTCTATTTTCTGTAAATCCGCCATACCTTTGTGAGTCACTGTTCATTTGATTTTCTTTTTAAGTTGACTTTTTCATTGCTAGGGATGGTATCTCCTTTTAGTCAACTAGAATCCTCTTCACTTTACCTCGACATATGACCAGCTACCCCCCCATAGCCTACCCGATGCTTTAGAAAGCTCAAATAATTATGTTTACTTGCTTAGGAAATATTCCCATTCCCTTTCGGCAATGAATTTTTCCCACTTTTTCTATTTCTCTGCCCAGTTAGAATTTGGTGGCGGTTTGTGTAGTGACGGACGAGGTTCTACAATACGACCCACTCCTTTTTCTATCAGGAATTTGAACAGTGGGGTCAGTAGGGAGCACAGGAACTGCTCGGTAGGGTTTGTGTATATTTTTTTATGAATTGTTTCTACTGAAGTTCTTTCTTCTATGGCTTGCTCCTCGCATAATTCGTATGTGATATTTTCAAACCACTCCGACAGGTTTGTTCGTCCCCCTCGAATCAGTTTCTCTAGCAGCTCTTGGTCCTTAGTTGCTTCCGACTTTTTCATCCAAAAGTTTTTTCAAAAGTTGGGGTACCAATTCTACGTACTTCTCATGAGTTTTAGTGAAGAATTTCTCCTTCACCTGAGCATTGGTTAATCTATTTCTCCTCGCGTAATTCTGCAAATAATTTTCTATCTTACACTCCCACCAGTTCTTAATCTCCTATTCTGATATCATCTGCTTATAGTCATCTCAGATATGTACTACCGGCAACAAAACCAATGTTGTAATCTTACAGATCATAGAGGGTTACCAATAATAGACATTGAATCATACAAACATAATAGACATGAGAGACAAGAACATAGATATGGAATAACATATTATATTATATCATGAGGGTCCATACAAACACAGAACTGAACCAAGTTCTCATCTGGCTCAACAGCCTAATATATATGATTTACAAATAGTTACATATAACTACATGTTGGTTTGGTCAACCGACATGACCTTAAGCGGCCGACCTAATCCCTAATTAGTCGGCTATTCGACTAGTCAGCTCACAGACTAGCTCCTCCAACAAACACTACATGAAAGGGATATCCTGTTTTGAATTTTTTTGTGAAGAATTTTTTGTCTGATGATATAACAATATGAACATCGAGGAAAATGTTAAACTAAGGAGGAGGAGAGTTTGATACCCTAGTTTGTCCCATTGACTTTTGATGTAACATGCAAATGACAACGAGGCCATGATCTGAACAAATGTATTGAATTTTGACTAGTGTAGTCATAACTAAAACTATTGGTTGTGGATGAGGAAAATGTTGCAAAGAAGATGGGATATGAACCCATAAGAGAGAAAATGATAAGGGGGATTAAGTACCTTAAGGACCCTATCCTTGTTACTAACTTAGGTTTTGGACCCCTTCAGTGTTTTTCTTAATATTTTATTTAAAAAAACAAACACACATTAGTTTGTGAACCTTGAATTACAATTGTATATGTAACAATGAGATGAAGGTTTCTTTAGTGGTTTGTGTGGCCAATATGAGGTGTCATGTGGTGCCCAAACCTCATGCACCAAAATTCTAAGTACAAAATAGGAAAAGGGATTTGATCTGCAGGTTGGCATAGTCTAGGTGAGGAGATGCGAGTCAAACAAAAAAATGATTTCTTGATAGATAATGATTAGGTTCCCTTTGATGCCAGGACATGAAGTTTATTTCCTTTAACAACTTGGTTTTGGAGCATTGGAAGGTGGATTAACTCCTCGAGGGACTGAAAAGGAAAAGAAAGGATTTTTTCCACCTTGTGCCAAATAGGATGTGGGTAAAAGGCCCATTAATTTATGGTAAAGTTGGTGTGCGAGTGGTTTGGAGTTAATTGTTTTTTTCCCCTTGTGGTTTCATAGCTCCAACTCCGCTCCAACTTCGGGGTGGCAGTCTTATTGAAAGTTTGTGGTGTAGGATTGTTTAAGGTAGTGTGGAGCGTTTTCATTCACAACTATTACCAAAGGATCAACCTATGTAAGTGAAACCTCTATATTGAAATTGTCTACTGTTACCATATGGAGTTTGAAATTAATATGCTAGGGTAAATTTGTTTTATGTGTGTGGAATAACAAATTACATAATGAGTTTCTAGAATGGGCAATGGATTCCATGTTGAACTCTATAATTCATGCATGTATGATTTAAATCTCTAGACCTGGAATTGGAAGAGAGAAACTAGTGTATTTCGTTGTTGAGATGGTTGTGCATTTGTTGGGTAAGTACCTCCATTCCTATTTTCATTGTTGGGTATTATGAATAAAATGTATTTGAAAACCATGGATCACTAAAAATATATGTTTGAAATGTGTTTGTTGAGCATTGTAAGAGCAATTTATCTATGAAAATCTTGAGTTAATAAGTGCCTCTATTTTAAAAAAAAAATTATTGGGTGTTTTGATAGGAAATCATTTTAGAAAATCGTTGATCAACCGTGAAGCAATTTCTTCTTTCTTTTCTCTTGTTAAGTTTCGAATTTGATGATTCATTTCCTTTCAGTCAAAATTTGGTAACTGAATTCAATGAATTAGGTGTTTTATATACTAAGTGCAATATTTGTTCCATTGTTTGTTATTTAATGGTGATCACTAGCTAGTTTTTGGATACACCATTGGTTCACAGTAATGCAAGTATTTGTTAAACTCATCACTCTTTGTTGACTAAACTTCTGAATTCTCCCAACACTTATTCATTAAAAGCTAAAAGAAAAGGTAAGCTTGATAAAGCACAACCTCTATGTTTAAATGTTGAGAATGCCATACCCGTTGATGAATTTACTCTCAACATGCTTTAGTTTGTATGCCAATTATTAACCAGTTGGATTAACAACATCTTGATTTACTAATGTTGGTGGAAAGACTTCAATCAACCAAAGCAAACGATTGATCTCTTCAACCATTACATTTGTGAATATCCTTATATTAATAACAATAGACCACGATGGAAAGGCATAAGCTTGTTTGCATAGAGGTAAATACCTACTTGTAGAATTCAATTGCAGATCTAGTGGAAATTAAAATCAATCCTTCTATGTGTCATGTAAGAGCAACCCATTAACTCTCACCCTTGAACCACTAATGAAAGAAGCCATACTTTGCTTTTATGAAATGTTAAGAAATGTATGATTAAGTACTATTTATAGCTACAATACGATTCCCTATAACAATAAGTTTAATTGTAGATCTGGTTTATTATGCTTATCTATTGTATTGTTATATTGAAAATATATACATAGTTCAAAATGTTGTAAGAGGCTTATTTTCCATGGTCTAATATATTATGGAAATAAGATTAATTTTTGTAAATGTTATTCAAATTAGTTTGAATGATGCATGTTTAATATTGGAATAACTTGAAATTCTCATAGTCTATATGAATGATTTATTTGATATCGTTGTATATTATGTAAGATGCATTTCGATCCTTCACTACAACAAGTGGTGCACTAGGCAATTAGTATAATTCATTCATTCTCATAGGTCAAATTTATAATTATATGTTATAGTTTGAAGCATTCCACAACATATATAGTGATTACTACAAACAAACAAAAAAAACTTGATTTTCTGGCTTGACTTCTTTTAGAGAATAATTGTTGAGATTTATATTGTTTGGAGTGGAATTGTTTGAGTTTGACTCTACCGATGGTATTGTATCAACCTTTCATTTATAGTCTTGTGTATGTGTAACATATTTGGATCCTCTAGACCACATCTATGAAGAATGCTCATCTTTTCAATTTTGGACTAATATTATATTGAGATTTTGACTGGAACATTGATTAGATCTAGAGGTTTTCTTTTGTCAATGTGTAGCACATTAATGCATGAACTAGTTTATGAGTGTTTTCCTAACTATATTTTTGTTCTTACTTATAAATATGTTTTTTGTTTTGTTTTGTGTATTGACAACTTGTTGTATAGATCGCACTATAGGAGTGTGACAAACGAGTAAGTCAAGGGTATCTTTTCTTTTGTGGAGCAAGCATATTCCATGTTGATTCTTCATATTACTTTATGACGAAGTATGAAATTGAGTGATGATTCAATAATTGAGCTTAATTCTATGCACTATGGATACTACTAAAAGGAGCAAAAGAATGAGTTCTAAAAACTTTCAGGCCTTTGGAGACTCCAAGATTCTGATTGATTAGACAAATCATCAATGCTACATAAGAAATGTAGGCTTCCTTGCAATCATAAATTTAGTCCATGATGTAATGACTTTATTTTATTCTTTTTCTTCACTCATGTATATTGGGAATTTAATACCTTGGCAAATAGGTTATATAAAGAGGCTTTGATCTTGAAAGATGGTACCTTACTTGAATAAGAGTTCATGGAGGGCACTCATCAACTGTTTATTGAAAGAAATTTACAGTAAAAGGGTCTTTAGGATTTTTTTGTCTAAACTTGTTATAGAATCTTGTTATTTGGATGTACTAAGGATACAACTCTCATCTATATGTAATTTTGAGGTGTTTTTTGGTTGGAAGTAGTGGTCTTAAACACTACAACAAGTTTGTATTGTGTAGTATTAGGATTTTGGAGTGTTGATAAATGACTAAATTATGTAAGTTTTAGGTTGTAGATGTCTGAAGAAGTAATTTATGATGAGATAGATATGTTCAGAGTCCATACGGGACATAACAAGATATATTTTTAGTTCTTTCTTAGAAATATCAAATATGATGATTTTTTCTTTGGAAAAAAACACTTGTATTTCTCTTTTTTGGCAAAACAAATGAAAAGAGCTCATGGTGAAGAGAAAGGAAGAAACAACCAAAGAGATCTAAAAAGGTAAACACCAAGTAGCGTAAACTTGGACATAGTTCATGGTATTGAATATTCATTCAAATGCATTAAATGTTGATTGATAGGAAAAAACCACACATAATGTAATCCAATAAAAATTCAGGATTTGAAGAGCTTGAAGACTAGAAAAATATTCCATGGAGATGTGATTGTATTATACAAGACAATAATTGACAAATCACATAATAGATATCAGCTAAGTGTTGAGTTGATTGATCAAACATGGTAAATGACAACAACATCAAACATACAAAACAACCTTATTGCACAATACAAACAAAACTTAATGAAGGTTAAGGGGCATGTATTATAGATTTTAGGTGACTGTAATTGTATATTAGTCATGCATCAATCACATACTATAGAGAAAATACTACACATTTATGATTAAGGTTTACACCAACATAAAAAATAAAACAACTTTTGACAAGCAAAACCACCCATATTTGCAATTGGAAATTTGGTGTTATTGTTTCATTTTTAAAGCACGTAGGATCACAATGCAACAATGAGTTCAAAGTCATTTATTGTTTTTAGATCATTAACAAAACATTAGTTGCATTTAAACCAGCGTAGATCCAAATCCTAGGCTTTATCAAGCACCAAGAGGGATCAATTTCTAGAGGGAGGTCAAACCTCTTTGTAGGTATTGCACTCAATGAGCTATCAAATTTGGTGTGTCTTATATATAACCATTGATTTGATTCAAACCAAAAGACACATATTTTTATTTAAGGTCCACATATCGTATTTTTATTATTAATATTTAATATTATTTATGGCTGACATATAATATTTTTTATTTTGTTAGGAACGAACATACAATATCTACCCATACATGGTTTTAAAACCATATGCAAGACCCTCCTAAAACTATGGGTTGTTTAGGAGGCCTTGCACATGGTCTTAAAACCATTTGCAAGGCCCTCCTAAACCATGTATAATAAAACCACGGGTTGTTTAGGAGGCATTGCACATAGTTTTAAAACCATGTGCAAGGCCCTCCTAAACCATGTAAAATAAAACAATGGGTAGTTAGAATGACTCGCACATGGTTTTAAAACCATGTGCAAGGCCAACATTTTTTTGCTTATAATTAATTTTTTTATTTTTTATTATTTTGTTTGGTAGAAACATTACAACATCTTCCCCATAATGTGTTTTTTTTCTGACCCACACTTTTTTTGGGGGGATAATTAATTTTTTACTTTTTTATTATTTTGTTAGGTAGGAGCATTACAACATTTCACCCATATTAGGTTGTTTTTCTAGCCGACATTTATTTTGGGTGATAATTAATTAATTTTCTATTATTATTTTGTAAGTAACAAAAGTTACAAGATCTCCCTCATTTTAGGTTTTTTTTACCGACATTTATTTTGGCTCATAATTAAAATTTTTATTTTTTATTATTTTGTTAGTAACAAAAGTTAATCAACAAACCTTACAAGATCTCCCTCATATTAGGTTGTTTTTTGGCCGACATGATTTATTTTAGTGGATAATTAAATTTTTATTTTTTATTATTTTGTAATGTTATGTAATGTTACATAACATTATGTAACGCTACAAAATCTCCCCCATTTTGGGCTGTAGAGCGCCTCTCGGGGCAATCAATTTCCTTGAAAATTAAAAGGTTTCACTCGTACATGCTATTGACTTGTAGATTTATCTATTTTCAACATTTGCTTTTTGGCTTGATTCAATCGATCAAATACTTTAAAAAAAAGACTCCAATGTCTTATTCAAAAATACAATCAAAAGTATATAAGAATTTATCAAAATACTATACACTTGCATATCAATATTCATAGTAACTTTGGACACACAAAGTGCAATGAATGATCTCACCAGCGTAGATCCAAATCCTAGGCTCTATCAAGCGCCGAGATGGATCAAATCTCTCGAGGTGCAAACCTCTTCTTAGGTATCCATTCATTTGATTCAAACCAAAAGTCAAATCTTTTTATTTAAGGTCCACATATAATATTTTTATTATTAATATTTAATATTATTTATGCTAACATATAATATTTTTTATTATTTTTTATTTTGTTAGGAACGAACATTACAACATTTCTCCATACATGGTTTTAAAACCATATGCAAGGCTGTCTTACAACCATGGGTTGTTTAGGAGGCCTTACACAGGGTCTTAAAACCATTTGCAAGGCCCTACCAAACAATGTACAATAAAACCATGTGTTGTTTAGGAGGCCTTGCACATGGTTTAAAAACCATGTGCAAGGCCCTCCTAAACCATGTACAATAAAACCATGGGTTGTTTAGAAGGCCTTCCACATGGTTTTAAAACGGTGTGTAAGGCCAACATTTTTTTGTGCATAATTCAATTTGTTATTTTTTATTATTTTGTTAGGTAGGAACATTACAACATCTCCCCCATATTGCGTTTTTTTCACCCACATATTTTTTTTACAGATAATTAAATTTTTACTTTTTTTATTGTTTTGTTAGGTAGGAAGATTAAAACATCTCCCCCATATTAGATTGTTTTTGTGGTCGACATTTATTTTGGCCTATAATTAGAAAATTTATTTTTTATTAATAAAAATAACATTACGTAACGTTACATAATGTTACGTAACGTTACAAAATCTCTCCCATACTGGGCTGTAGAGCGCCTCTCGGCGCAATTAAATTCATTAGTTCAACATCAAAGGTAAAGAATCAAAGTTATACCTAATTCATATATCATTTTGTATGACACTATATTTAACAACATTGTATGCCATTGTGGAATATGTAGGATGCATGTTGACGATAACATATATTCATTAAAATCCATTTGAGCTCGTTTGTAGAATATGCAAATTGCTATCAAAACCTTCAAAGCAATAGATGAGGAAACACTTCAATTATCAAAATGTCAACAACGAATGTCTTACACATGCTCCCCTCGGATGCAATGCACCATATAAACTACAAAAGAATGCATTTCGAGAAACAATATGTTAAAGACACTTGCATTAGCATAGATTGCGTATGAAAATACTTAGAAGACATCATTGATGGCAATGTTGCTTCTGTAGTTTCCATGTACATGATAATTCTATGCTAAACAATGCCAATGTAATTTTGCACAAAAAATAATGTATGTTGTATTTCTTGTAATTTTCTTTACCTGTAAACAAAAACTCAAATATACATTGTAAATTTTTTTAATACTTTAATTACATCCAAAATGGTTTCAAAATTTGACTTAATTGATGACTTGTCTGCAACAAAACTATTTCTTTCAAAACACTCAAATTGATGCTTTTTTTCCAGAGGAAAATATGAGTTCCTTGTTATTTCATTGAAATCAAAGGTAACTTTGTTACAACATCAGCTATTGTTGTGCACATGGCAGAAAAACAACAATGTTCATCGTCAGCAAAAAGATACAATAGATCAGCTTCGCAGGTATACATGACTAAACCTTCAAGGGTATCTCGTGTGATCTGAGAATCTAGACTACATCCACACCACAATCATTCAACAAACATAGAATACATGTCGTGTACTTAAGTAGCTTATCTAAAGAAGCAATACCAGAGTGAGATCACTAATACGAGGGAATCATCCACCTCAATCATCCAAAGGATGTCAAAAAAATCTAGCACATAAAAGAACAAATTATCAAGTGCTCGAGGCTAAAAGAGCTGAAATGTGCCATGATCAGAGCATTCACCATCTATGAATTCAGAATACTGTAAAAGGCCTGAGGCCAAAGTTAATGCTTCTTTGGATAAGCTATCAGCCTTTGTATTGTATTATCTGAATATGTGAACTGCATCTAGCTGGATGAAGTAGGGTTCCAGATCACGAATACATTGACACCAGCCATCAAGAGCAAGTGATGTTACAAAACTATTTCTTTCAAAACACTCAAATTGATGTTTCAGAACTATTTATTTCAAAACACTCAAATTGATGTCACAAAACTATTTATTTCAAAACACTCAAATTGATGGTAAATTTTTAAAAGAAATTATGATAACAAATAACTCAAAGAGCACTATGAATTTGTAATTTCTTGATATAGATAAATTGCTACAACATATAAAATTAAAACACCATGAAATTGTAATTTTCTTATTGAGCCGAGAGGCTCTCTACAGCCCAGTATGGGGGAGATCTTGTAACGTTACGTAACGTACGTAACGTTATGTAACGTTACGTAACGTACGTAACGTTATGTAACGTTACGTAACGTTATTTTTATTAATAAAAAATAAATTTTTTAATTATAAAACAAAATAAATGTCAGCCAGAAAAACAACCTAATATTGGGGAGATGTTGTAATCTTCCTACCTAACAAAACAATAAAAAAGTAAAAAATAACAAAACAATAAAAAATAAAAAAATTAATTATCCCCTCAAAAAATGTGGATCATAAAAAAACACAATATGGGACAGATGTTGTAATGTTCCTACATAACAAAATAATAAAAAAATAAAAATTGAATTATTTGCAAAAAAATGTTGGCCTTTTAAACAATCCATGGTTTTATTGTATATGGTTTAGGAGGACCATGCACATGGTTTTAAAACCATGTGCAAGGCCTCCTAAAAACACCCATGGTTTTATCGTACATGGTTTAGGAGGGCCTTGCAAATAGTTTTAAGACCGTGTGCAAGGCCTCCTAAACAACCCATGGTTTTAGGAGGGCCTTGCATGTGGTTTTAAAACCATTTATGGGGAGATGTTATAATGTTTGTTCATAACAAAATAAAAAATAATATTAAATCTTATATGTTGGCCATAAATAATATTAAATATTAATAATAAATATATTATATGTTGACCTTAAATATGTGTAAATTGGTTTGAATCAAATCAATGGTATATATAGGACACACCAAAGTTGATAGGTCATTGAGTGTAATACTTAAAAAGATGTTTGCACCTAGAGAGATTTGATCCCTCTCGGGTCTTGATAGAGCCTAGGATTTGGATCTACGCTCGTTAATTTTAATATATATCTCAATGTTTTGTTTAAAAAAAAAACTCTAGCTATTTTATGACTTCTTTTGTATATTTATGTCAATATATGTTTATCTTAAACTCAAATCTATCGAGCATAAAGAAGGATAAAATTTCTCCATTTATAAGTTTTTTTGTTATTTAATTAGAGTTATGTATTAATTTATTCACATTAAATGATAAAAAATGTCTCATCAATATGTATGATCTCCTAAAAACTTAATAAATAAAAATTTAACATATGTTAATTTTAATTTTTTGAATTTTAGTATAAAATTTAAATTAAATCCACAATGTAAAAATAACTTTATTTAACGTTTTACAGAACACCTCACTATTTTCAATACAAAACAAAAAACACTAACTACTTAACAAAAGTTTCTCCAACAACATTAACAAAAGTTTCTTTAACAACATTACATTAAATAAAAAATGGAATAGCCTTGCTTCATAACAAAACCCGATTTAATTTTACACCATGTGGAATTTAACATGAAAGTTTCGTACATTCCCCATTGAATACAGGTAAAGATTGTGAAATTTATCCATTTGATTTAATTTTACACCATGTGAAATTTAACATGAAAGTTTTGTACATTAGAGAGCTTTCCCGATTGAATACAGGTAAAGATTGCGAAATTTATCCATTTCAAAATGGAGATCGACACTGGATGGATTATGATACCCTTATGATAGCCAACCCAAATAGACGTGACAACATGGTGGAATTTAGCATGAAAACTTTTGTACATCGGAGGCTTTTCGTGTTTATCTTTTTTAATGGTTGCAGGGGGGGCAGGGAGAGCAAAATTTATTCATTTCTCTCTTGATTGTTTTCGTTCAATCATCGTTAATATTCCTAGCGGCTTGGCATTTCAAGTGCCTTAAATGGGGAGGCTAGGTCTTCTTAGATTTCGTTTTCTCCAGTTGACAGGTTTGCGTAGCCTTGTACTAACAGTTTTTCCTGGAGGAAAAGTAGAAGAGGCATAAATCAGGCCTTTATGAAAACAAAATTTTAAAGGTCTCCACACATATCTTCCTTGCCGAGGATGTTCCCTCGTTCAAGCTTCCATTCGAACAACGCACTTTTCATTACATTTAGAGGCATTTTGAAGGCACCCAAATGCCTTAAACCTACAATACGGTGGTGTTGTCCTCTTTACTTGGGCTCCAGGGCTCTGAGCACCAATGGAACACCACTCCCTTGGATTGAAGGATATGGGGATAAAATCATCAAGAAATCAAGAGCTAAGCAGACTGGCAAGAAGAGGAGCAGCAGCAGCTCCTGGGATGACGCGGCAGACAGTTACTTTACAAAGCAGAACCCAACCAGGTATGATGACGAGTTTGAAAGCAGCCACGGTGCATTTGATAGGAATAAAAATATAGGGCAGAAGCAATTTCAGAGACCCAATACAGAACTCAACAGTCCCAATGTAGACGTTGCTGAAGAAGAAGATGATTCAGAGCCTTCAAATGATGAGAGCTGGGGAAGAATCAAGGAAAAGTTTAGGAAAGTGGTTGAGAGTGATGGAAAGAGCAAGAAGCAATTTCAGAAACTCAATAGAGAACTTCATAAACCCAATGCAGAACTTAATATACCCAATAGAGAAGTTGATAGACCCAGTTTAGAAGATAGCGAAGAAGAAGAGGATTCAGAGCCCGTAAAGGATGAGAGGTGGGGAAGAATCAAGGAAACGTATAGGACAATTGTAGAAAGTAACGAAAGAAGAAGACCCCGTAGGGCATACGATAATACCCGAAAGGAAGTAAGAGGCATCCCTAAACAACACCAAGAAGGGTGGGGGAGGAGAACATGGAAGTTCCCTGGTTCAAGCCCTCATAAAAGTACCCGAAAGGAAGTAAGAGGCAACCCAGAACAACATCAAGAAGAGTGGGGGAGGAGAACATGGAAGGAGGTCACTGGTTCAAGCCCTCCCAAGATTGTGGGAGAGGCAGTTTATGGAGTGGGTCCTGTTCTGGCTGCCCTTACAATAGTCAGGAGGGAGTTCTATGCTCTTCATGTTCAGGAAGGCCTTGATTTGAGCAGTAAGAACAAAAAGAAGAAGGACAAGGAGGGGATTGAACAGGTTTTGCAAATGGCAAGGAAGCTTGGATTAGCTGTGAAGGAGGCCTCAAAGCATGACCTCAATATGCTTGTGGACTCCAGGCCTCATCAGGGCCTTGTACTGGATGCTTCCCCATTGGAGATGGTGATCTTGAAGGAATTGGAACCCATTTCTATCTATGAAGGTAAGAGCTCTCCTCTTTGGGTTGCTTTGGATGAAGTCACTGATCCTCAAAATTTTGGGGCAGTTGTACGTTCTTCTTACTTTTTTGGAGCAACAGGAGTAGTTGTGTGTGCTAAGAATTCAGCTCCCTTGAGTGGGGTAGTCAGCAAAGCCAGTGCAGGTTCACTGGAACTGGTTGAGCTTCGGTCCTGTCGAAATATGGTGCAGTTTTTGGAGTCGTCTATGACAAATGGATGGCGGGTTTTGGGTGCTTCTGTGTCTAAATCTGCAGTACCATTGAATGAGGTTGCATCAGGCGTTCCGACAATACTAGTTCTGGGCAGTGAAGGCAGAGGATTGAGACCTCTTGTGAGTAGATCTTGCTCCCAATTGATCAGTATACCAGGAGCTCTTCCGCACACTGCACCGAGATCTGCTGATATTGATCTGAGTGAGGACGAGATTCAAGGTGAAGAATTCAATAGTCTTTTCCAACTTGAAAGTTTGAATGTCAGTGTAGCAGCAGGTATACTCCTTTATCATTTGGTTGGGCCCCCGGGAGTTTTAAGAAATGACAGGAACCATCCATCAGAATGAAAGTAATGCTATCAGTGTAATTGCATAATACCTCTTCTCTTTGCTTCTTTATGCATTTTGGTCTTCAAACAATGTTCTAGTTTTGGATGCTACTAATAACAATCTACAATTTATTGCCCGAGAAATTTTTGGAATGCGTCTGAAGATTTATTTCCTAGATTACTGCCTCGTTTTTGGTTATGAACTATTTTGGGTTAGTTATTGAACTTTTTGGTTCTGTCAACATTTCTTTCAAAAGGAGCTGGATCACGAGGAACTATCTGATTGTGATATCGGATCCAACTGATAAGTATCTTTTCTTGTCAACTTTAGCACAAGAATGTTTTATTATGCATCATTGACTCAAATGCTGGTATGTCTGCAAGGCAAACATAGTGCCTAGTTTTAGACCTCAGCCTCATATCATCCAGTTCGTGCCATAAATCCTCACAGTTTAAATATAAATCTCAATGGAAGGGAGCTGTCATTTTAGGACGTATACAACAAATCTGACATCCAGCTAGTAATTATTTTTGGTTTCTTACATAGTTGGAAAAACAGTCTTCCTAGTAGTCCCGACTCCCATGTCAAACTCTGCTCAGCCCTGCTACCAAGTTGAATAAACTCGATCTCAAGTCCGATTCTCCACCACCCAGTCCTACAGCAGCAGCTCAGATCCATGAGCACTTGTGGATCAGACAACCTGCAAGTAGCTCATGGGTTATTTGTTGTCCGCTTCCAACTCATGGGTGGATAGCAAAAACTTGTTGACATCAAATATTAATGCAAACAAGGAGAAGAAAAACTCTCATTTTGACTGCTTTCTACTGCCAAGTCTTTGCTGAGTCGGAGTAGAACTCTTAAACTTCGGCCTCACTGAGTCGTTTATCGGGCCAGCTTTTTCAATATTGGTTTATATTATTCTAAGTACAATATGACCTAATTTTTATGTTTCTTGAGTTTGAATGAAAAAAATGCTTTGTCCTTTCCATTTCTTTTTGCGATTCTTTTATGCTTTTAGCTAGTAAAAAATAAAAATTGTAGGGATCTCTTTGTAGCATGAAATGAACAAGAATTCATGTGTTTGACTAATCATATTATTTAGAAACAATATGGATACTAGCCAATTATGTCCTAGTTGTGGAAATTTTGAGAAAGCATTGCTTAATGCAATTTCAGAAACTTCACTTCAACCTTGAGGTTCCCTGTGTCTATTTCTTGTGAACTTTCAGTCTTAGGGCTAAATCTGAAATATAAATTAAAACAGTGTGTATTCCATTTCTGTCCAACCAAATACATGAGGCAGCCCAAGAAAATAAGCATCAAACAGTTTCTAGCCTGTAGGGCACAATTCCGAACATATAACAGTTCCGAAAATTACTTAATTACAATAGATTTATTACAGCCATAATCTACCTCTCACAAACCCTAACGTCTTCCTTCCTTGCATAAAGGCAAGCACAAAGACTCAAGATACAAATGATTTAATCAACTGTCACATGCCCTGAGACAAGATGATAATAAACAAAGACTCTCTCCTCCTCTTATATAGAATAGGTGAGGGAGGCCAACAATACTAAAGAGGACAAGGTCCACGACCAACTAGCTCAATCAACCTAACTAATCACTAGCCAAGTCCATGTGTGGAGTGCTCCAAATCTATGGTGACACATGGCAAGCTCCAAGATAAGCATGTCCATCAAGCTAGGGTCCCAGGTTAGTGCTCCACAAGACCAAGGTCCAATGCTCTTCTTCAAAGGTATTCAATGCTCCAACAACTACCACTTATGCCATGTGCTCCTCTGGGTCCCCCACACGTCCATGAGTGCTCCTCAGTGCTCAAGTCAAGCACAAGTTTCTGTGTAAGCAACCAAGTGGTCCCATGCTACCTAGGGATAAGCACCCTCCTACTAGATGCTCCAATGCTCCTCCTCTCATATAGGTTCACAGCCCAAGCAAGCGACCAATTCCTCCATGTGTGTCTCATGAAGAATGTCACCATGCTACATAGGATAACTTCCTAATGAAGTGTGCCACATAAGCATCAAATCAAGGTCTACTAGTCCATGAATAAGCTATATCCATTGTGTGTCCATTAAGATACAACCAAGGGTAGGCATCACACCATGCACTCCACATCACATTAAGCACCTCTGAGCATGGTGTAAACACTTTTGGAGTAACCCTAAAAGACAACACTCCCTCTTTACAAGGAAAGTGGTCACCAACACTAGTGTTCTCCTATAACATTTGAGCTAAACCTACCATCTGCAAATTTGAATATGCCATAGTGTCGCCATTTGGTGTCGGAATCAATCATTGACCCTCGAAAGGAACTGTCACCCAAACATCATTTTCCTCCATCAAGGCATCACATCTCAGTGATCTCACTTCCTCAAAACAAATGGAAGTAGCTAATGCAATATGGTTAGCATATCTCCTAGGAGATATGCTTATCCTCATTAAAGATCTGGGAGCTCGTACATACTCCTGTGCATCCTACAACATAAGTCTAGGTAAGCCATCTTGGCTTCTTGTGCACTAAAGTAGAGGGTAAGGATGTATCCTTTCTTAAGCTCTCCTCGTCCACACGTGGATTTGACTTTTCTTTTACTTCTAAATCAGATTTGGAAACAACAACCTCCTCACTCCCTTCAATCATTGAAGGAGATACCTGTGATCTAGGGGACCATAGATCCAAATCAAACTTCAAATTTTGGCTTACCGCAATCTTCCTTGCTCTATAGTGTAAATCTTGTAAGCTTTGGAAATCCCACTTCATCCAACAAAACAACATACTATCATAGCATCTCAAACCTCCACTTTGTTAAGGGCTTGACCACTTGTGAATCTAAAGGAATATAACTCTAGACCAAGAATATCCAACATCCCCCATATCAAATTCACGAGTTAAAATCTTCAGACACCACATCTGAGCTATTCAGGAAGACAAGTGGATTAGATATATCAAAATGACAAAGATAAAAATTTGCACAAATCTCATTCATGTTGAAATACCAAGTGAGTAGTGCAAACAATGGCCCACACAGGGCCTCTAACAAACTGTAAATATAGGTGTCTTTTCTATGCAGCTCAAATTGAAAACTCTCAATATTGTCAACTCCTTTTTAAGAGAATCCTTCGGTAACTGGAGGAAAAATCTCATAAAGGTCAACTTCCTCTTTTTGAGGAAATCCATCAACCCCGTCCTAGTACCCTTCAACACCTCCATTAGCTGCAAGCATGGAATCAAGCACTGATTCCACAATAAGTTTTGAATCAATCTCCATGGCATCTTTCCCAACATGCTTTACATGTGCCTCCTCAAAACTAGAAGGCTCACCTAGTTTCTCATTGGTATGTACAAGCGCTATAGGATCAATAAGTAACCTGTAAAGGCCAGTATCTCACACACCTCTAGCCAAAGTCTCTAGACTTGCCAGACTGGAATCACCGATAGTGCATTGTTGTCTTTCAAATGCAACTCTCTATTAAAAATCTATCATACAAGAATGTGGAAGATTTTTCTTGAAACCAGAAACAAACAAAACATCATTCAACTCAAGGATATCACTTGATAGCATTTAGAAGGAAATAGAGCCCAATCCTTTGAGATGTTAAGTAGTATCATCACCCAACTCCACACTCATTCCTCTCATCTTTTTAGAATTTATAGCAGTATAACTAGGACCACCAAAAGAATGACAAAGCACATAAACAAAAATGAATGTGGAGCTCGATTAACCACGGTGATAAAACAATCACCTCCCAACCATAGACAAAGCTCTTTGTCTCCCTCGAGCGCACACCTTCCAAAAGAGATTGATGTACATCCATATAGTAGATAGTGAACTTGTCTTGTTGCAGTATGTTGAGATGAGGGGAGGCACCCTTCTATTTATACTTTATGTTGCTGCCTCTTAATTTTTCCATATGGGTCGACTTGTCCTTCATTTAGTGGGGCTGACTTGTTTGATGTAACAATAAAAATACATTTTATTATTATTATTTTCTTGGGCTGACTTGCGTGAGGATGCCTCACGCAGCTACTACAACAACACTCCCTCTTAGCCAAGGAGGCATCACAAGTAATATCATGCTGGAACACATCTGGATATCATCAGTACATCACGGTTGTCTCAAACATCTCTATATCATAAGGAAGGTCTTCTAACACAATCTCAATTCGTTGAGAAGTGTCAACAAATCGATCTTCGAGCGTTAGCTCAATCTAGTCCATTAGAGAACATGCACTAGCTCCACAACTGTGCCCAATGCATAAGGAAGTCACTCGTGCGTCAACTCAACTCAGTTCGTCGGGGAACATGCATGTGCTCAATGTACCTCAACACAACCCAAAGATCTCACTAGGGCTACAATCACTAGTGAGTCATCACCACATCAAGGGCTACAACCACATGATGACCACATGGGCTACAATCTCATGATCTCCCAACCACAAGGGTTGCTGGGCACCAATCTGGTGATGAGTCATTCCCAACCACGAGGGCCTTTGGGCACCAACCTAGAGACTCCAACACAACTCATATTGGTCCACACAGGACAAATGGTTCAAACAGAAATCTAGAGTCCACACAGAACTCATATTGGTCAAAGTCCACACAGGACAAGGTGTTCACACAAAACTCTGGAGTCCACACAAAACTCATATTGGTTCACACAAAACCACATTTCACACAGGACAAGGTGTTCACACAGAATTCATATCGGTTCACCTAGAACCATAGTCCACACACAGGACAAGGTGTTCACACAGAACTGAGGTGTTCACATAGAATCACCGTCACTGTCCATAGGTGTTCACACAAAACTCCGGTGTTCACTTAGAATCACCACCACTGTTCACAAGTGTTCACACAGAACTTAGGTGTTCACGCATAATCACCATCACTGTCCACAGGAGTTCACACAGAACTCCGGTGTTTACACAGAATCACCGTCACTGTCCACAGGTGTTCATACAGAATCACCGTCACCCTTCATAGGTGTTCACACAGAACTCTGGTGTTCACATAGAATCATCATCATCATCCACAAGTGTTCACACAGAATCACTGTCACTGCCCACAGGTGTTCACACAGAATCACAGTCTTCCCTCTTAATGAGGGGTATAATCATGAACCCCACTCCATCTCAGAGTATCAGGTAGTAACATCATCCTTCCCTCTTACCGAGGGAGTCAATCATGGGACCAATCTCCTCAATCCCTCTCAAAGTGATCGAGAGAAAATATTGAAATATCAACCTTCCCTCTTAACGAGGGAGTCATCATGAAATTAGTCTCCCCATTCCTCCACGGAGTGTTAGGGAGAATTTACGGTCCCATCCTGAACCTACACACATCTCAACTAACAAAGGCATCAAATATATCGAGGCAGATATTTTTGTCCTGCCCTATTGTGTTGATTTTTCTTAGCAGCATCGAGAGTCATTCTCTTAGGAGAATGGTGACACCTGGTCCAGGACCACGGTGTTGACTCAACCTAGTGTTGAGCGATCATTCTGTTGAATGATGATTTCTAGTCCTTGACTATGATATGGACCCAACTCTGCCCTGGGGGGACTCAACCTTGTGTTGAGTGACCATTCTGTTGAATGGTAGACATCTAGTTTGGGACCACGATGTGGACCAATCTAGTACTAGTAGACTCAACTTGGTTTTGAGTAGCCATTCTCTTGGAGAATGGAGGCTCTTGGTATGTTACCAAGTATTTGACCTAGGGTCAAATTATGCAGCCTATGGCTGAGGCACCTGGTCTATTATCAGGAAGACACTATAAGCCCTATACTGGGTCTAAGCATGTGTGACACTCTGACCCTTGATTTATGGGCTTTGCGTTCTTCTCCAAGGCTTAGCATCCCTTGGTTAAGATACCTTAGTACCTAATCTTGGTGTCACACAGTGTGAGATAAAAGCATTAGTAACTCTCTTGGTTTATGATGATGTACTTTGAATGGAAATTAAAGACCCTAGGTAATGACCATAGGGGCACTCGAAAAAGGCTAAAAGCAAAAGTCAAAAAGTCAAAAATACATAAGGACTTTTGGACCACAGAAAAAAGGACCACAGGTAAAAGTAAAAAATATATAAGGACTTTTGGTAAAAGTAAAAAATACATAAAGGACCTTTTGGACTACAAAAAGGATAAAGGTAAAAATGAAAATTAGAAAAAGAATAGAATAATATTATTTTGTTCTTTCTAATTTTGTTCCACTTACAAGTGACTAAAGGATATAAAAGAAGATCAATCCAGTTCATTATCACAAACACACTTGCTCTCACAGGTACAATTGTTCAAGGTTGAACAAGAAAGTTTTTGTGATTGTGACCTAGCATGGATGAGTCTAGCTAGGGCATCATCATCCTCCATTGAAGACAAACCCTAAGCTAGGGCTTCTTACTATTTTCTGTCTTAAGGGTTTTCTCAACAAACCCTTCTCTTCAACTGCAACTTCTTTTCTTCTTGGGCAGTCCTCTCTCCACTTTCGTGCAGCCACAAGTTTCGGGCAACTTCTTCCATTTCGGGCAACAGAGTTCAGTTTTCAGGCAGCCCTCTCCTTCATGGGCTGCCCTCTTCTACTTTCTGGGCAGGCCACTTTAGGGCATTGCCCTCTCGGCACCCTCGGGCAGACCTGTGAGGTCTGTTGTGGCCACACAAGCCCTTCGGGGAGCTTGTAGGCAGACCCGTGAGGGTCCTGCAGCAACCCGAGTCTGCACAGGCCTTAGGGCAGCCAATGCGCTAGCCCGTAAAGGTCACGGGCTAGGCTACTATCCCTTCGGGCAGCAACAGAAGCTGTCACAGTTAGTCGAGCAGGACAGACAGACAGACGGGCAACAGGTAAGGCAGTGGGGCAGTGGGGTACATAGGCTGGGCATCACAAAAGTACATGCTGGGCAGCACAGAAGTACGCTTGGGCAGCACAATAGTACGATCGAGCAAGAGAAAAGTACAATTGGGCTATACGAAATAGGTACGGGCAGTGTTGACTCGGGCAACCTGAATTTAGTTGGGCATGAGAGAGAAAAAGGGCTACAAGCCCTAATTTCTGAAAAGCCCTAATTGGGCATATTTGATTTAATTTTTGAAAATTGATCTTCTGATATTGTGGTTAACCCTATTGGGGTTTATGGAACTTTTTGAAGAATTTCAGTCATCTCATTTACGAGATGAGTTACTAATGCTTTTTGGGGTTTTTGTCCTTTAAAGGTTTCCTCAGTGAAAAACTCTTGTGTCCATTGTGTTGATGTGATGGATGTTATTTTACTGCACTTGTCATTTGTTTAAAATCAGTCTGCAAATTTTTAAGTATTCATGCTAATGCTAAAATTTAACATGGTATCAGAGCTTAGCATGTGAAAACACAGTAAAGGGAAACTGCTGTTGTTTTCCTAGACCTTGGGATAAGATTTGCAGACTTAACATTTGACTAAGTTGCAGAGATAGTCGTCAATGTTTTCAGACCGGAAGAGAAGCTCTATGGTTTAGCCAACTACAACTCTTGGTAGGCCAGGTTAACAACCATTCTAGAAGAGAATGACTTAGATGACATTGTTTTTAATGTCATTGAAGAACCAACATCAAATGCTGGCAGGTTTGCTTACAAGAGGAAGCAAGGTAAGGCTAGAAGGATCATCTATGATTCTGTCATAGAAACAATGATGCCCAACATCACAACTTTGAAGACTGCTAAAGAATGCTTTGATACTTTGGCAAACCTATATGAGAAGAAGGCTCCTAGTCAGAAGAGAGCCTTGAAGAAAAGACTACGAACTTTGAAGTTGAACAAGGATGAAGGGGTCGGTTCTTTCTTCACGAAGATTGCACAGGTAAGAGATCAACTCATTGCTATTGGTATTACTATTGATGATGATGACCTTGTGCAAACCGTGGTTGATGTTCTCCCAAGCTCTTGGGAAACCTTCATGGCATCCGTCAGTGTACGTGAGAATCAACCAACCTTTGAAAGGCTTTGGCATGATTGCATAGAAGAAGAGGGAAGGATTTCAGGCAACCGCTAGAGAAATAACTATAAGTAAGTGGCTGATGTAAGACAAAGGAACCCGCAGACAGCTGTGAAGGAGATTGGTGAAGACCAGGCCGTGAAATTAATCCCGTGAGACCAAGCCCGAGAAGGTAAGCGGTAAGACAAAAAATAAAAAAATTCATAAAAAAACAAGCCCGTGAAGGTAAGCCGTAAGACAAAAATCTCATTAATGGAATCGTATAATCTCTTCTTTATATAGGTTAGGGTAGGTGAATGATAACACTTAGATTTACTGAGGATAAAATTAAAGGTGGCCCGCACAAATAAAAAATCATAAAAATAAAAATTAGGTGGTTCAAAAATAAACCGTCCTTAAAAATGGGATAACAAAAGTCCAAAAGATTTTAATATAATAAAATCATAAAATAAGTAATTTGTCCAAAAGTCTATTAATAAAATTATGAGATTTTATTAATAAGACTAAAATAATTATTTAATGAAATTATAATAAAGTGAAAGTCCAAAGGTCCAACATAAAGTGGATAGTCCAAAATCATAAGTGAGTCAAAAGATTTTTTAACAAAAACATAAGGTAACCATAAAAATAAATGGTCCAATGATCTTTAATAAATCATCAAGTAAATATATTCCATAGGAGTCATCATAGTCAAAGGTGCACACAAGTGATAGTGCTAGGACCAGTAAGAATAGGACCAAGATTCAACAACCACAAGATCAAGGTGAACTGTAAAGGTGGACAATCAATCAAATAGGACCAATAAGACCAAATACTTTTCTCTCTCTCAAGGTACATAGTTTTATATATTTTGTCATCACTGTATAAGGGGGAAGATCGAAACGGATGGTACGATCCTTTTGTCCTTGACACTGCTCCTAAGGGTTACGTACTAGGGACATCGTCAAGGGGTGGCCAGTCCCTTGAGAATCAACCTAGCAATAACCAATTAGGAGAGGGGACATCATTATCTTCCATTCTTAATGAATGGCTTTCAACCTTAGGCTGAGTTTCAGTCTCACACTGAATCAAGTTGATCAATCCCTGGACCCTAACCGGGTCCTCCATTCTCTCGCAGAATGGTTCTCAGTACTAAGCTGAGTTTCAGTCTCACACTGAAAATTGATCACTGCCTGCAGGACTTTCTTGGACATCGTGTCCTTGGTTCCAGACCAAAAATATGTCTCTGCCTCTATCTGCAAGATCTACTTGGACATCGCATCCCTGGTCCTAGACCAGAATAGCCTAGAGGCACATAGGGGCCCTAGCCACATGCTAGGGGCTTTGCCATGGCATCAACCTACTTGGTCCTAGACCAAGAACCCTAGGAGACTACTGGGGGCCCTAGGGTACCTTCTAGGGTCTTACTCTGTCCTAGTCAACTGACTAGGAAACCATTCTCTAAGAATGGGTCTCGCAGCTGCACTAACTTTAACATTCACTACACATCTCTCCCAGGATTGCAGAAGATGGTTACAGGTATGCCAAAAGTTTCTCCAAAACATGAAGGAATCTGCAAAGGATGTGCTCTAGGTAAGAACACTAAGAAATCCTTTCCAAGAAGCAAAAGTAGATCTAAAGGCATTTTGGATTTGATTCATTTTGACATTTGTGGGCCTATGTCTTCACCCTCCTTGAGTGGGTGTTTATATTATGTTTCGTTCATTGATGATAACTCTTGGAAGTCATGGATTACTTCCTCAAGGCCAAGAGTGAAACCTTTGACAGGTTCAAAGAGTTCAAGACACTGATTGAAAATCAGACCGACAGATACATTCGTATCTTGAGATCAGATAACGGAAGTGAGTATGAATCTAATGAGTTTGATGATTTTTGCCGGGAAGCAGGAATCAAGAAAGAGCAAACAGTGCCTTACAACCCTTAGCAGAATGGGGTTGCAAAAAGGAAGAATAGAATGATTTAGTGAAGCTGCTAAAGCTATGATCACCGATCTAGATCTTCCTCTATCTTTATGGGCTGAAGCTACAGGTACTGTTGTGTATATTCAGAACATAATCCCTCATGCTATCTTGGGGGAGAAGACTCCAGAAGAAGTCTTCACTAAGAAGAAATCTGCAGTTGACCACATGGGGATTTTTGGCACTCCTATGTATGTGTTCATGTGCCAAAAGAAAAGAGGGCCAAGCTAGAGCCCTCTGGTAAGAAAGGTATATTTGTTGGGTACAGTGATTGCTCGAAGGCTTATCGAGTCTATATACTGGGACAAAGGCACATTGAAGTCAACAGAGATGTGATCTTCCATGAGGAAGCTGTGTTTCGTAAAACACTAGAGCTTTCAAAAGAAGATGAAGTTTCTCCACTTGAGTTTCTAGATTCAGAAATTCAGAGGGAGGAAGAGGAATTTGAGGATCAAATTCCAGATGTAACTGAGAGCACTGAAAGTCCACCAGAAGAACTACTTGAAGTTACTCCTTCCAAAAGGAGACCCCCTTGGTACTGAGAGACGGTGCAAGAAGGTGAGAAGCATAAAGCTCCTCCCGGAACTTTCAGAGAAAGCATAAGACCACGGAAGTACTCCGGTCTTATGAGCGAACTTATCAATGCAAAACCTTCATCATACGAAGAAGCAACAAGTAAACAGGTATGGGTTGATGCCATGGTTGAAGAGTACAGTTCAATCATGAAGAATGATGTGTGGGAGGTTGTTCCTAGACCAACAAGAAAGTCAGTAGTGACTTCTAGATGGATTTATAAGATCAAGCACGCTGCAGATGGCAGTGTGGAGAAGTATAAAGCCATATTCATAGCTCGTGGCTTCACTCAAAAAGAAGGCATTGACTATGATGAGACATTTGCTCATGTTGTCGGGTATACTACCATTAGAACCATCATTTCACTTGCTGCAGTATTTAGATGGAAGTTACATCAAATGGATGTAAAGACAACCTTTCTTAATGGCAAGATTGAGGAGGAAGTCTACATTGAACAACCTGAAGGCTTTGTAACTCATGGGAAGAAGACCCATGTATGCAAACTGAAGAAAACCTTGTATGGTTTGTAATAGGCTCCAAGAGTCTAGTATACCAGGATGGATGGATTTCTCCTTAGCTTGGGGTTTTCCAAAAGTACACCTGATTCTAACTTGTACTTTAAGGTTGTTCATAATCATGTCTTGATACTTGTTCTATATGTAGATGACTTGTTCCTTACAGGTGATGAACAGTTGATAGATCAGTGTAAGAGGGAGCTTACCTTTGAATTCGAGATGAAACATCTCGGATTGATGCATTACTTCCTTGGCTTATAAGTCTGGCAAAAGCCAGGCAAGATTTTTCTCACACAAGGAAAGTATGCAGTGGATATCTTGCAGAGATTTGGGATGCATGACTGCAAGTCCATTAGTGTACCCATGACTACCAACTTGACAAAGTTGCGGGACTCAGCCACCAGTTCACAGAGTGTGGACTCTACTCTATACAGATAGCTTATTGGTTCCTTGATGTATCTCATGCATACGAGACCATACATTTGTTACACAGTGAATGCACTGAGTCAGTTCATGTCCGATCCGAAGCACATACACTTGGTAGCTGCCAAACATGTACTCAAATATGTGCGAGGTACTATCACTTATGGGCTCAGGTATACTTCCAGCAGTGGAGTATTGTTATTTGGATATACAGATTCAGATTGGGCTGGCAGTGCAGTTGACCAAAAAAGTACCTCAGGTCATTGCTTCAGTATGGGATCAACAATGATCTCTTGGTCCAGCAAGAAGTAGGGTTCCATAGCTCAGAGTACAGCTGAGGCAGAGTATATTGCTGCAAGTGATGCCTGCAAGGAAGCAGTTTGGCTCAGAAAACTTGTATCCGATCTGTTCGGGGGAAAGCTTGACTCAACGATCATCCATTGCGATAATTAGAGTTGCATAAAGCTTTTAGAGAACCCAGTGTTTCATGATAGATCGAAACACATTGAAATGAGGTATCATTTCATCAGAGACCTAGTGCAGAGAGGTGCTCTGAAGTTGCAGTACATTCGTACAGATCAACAGATTGCAGATATCTTGACCAAGCCTCTGTCAGCATCAAAGTTCGTGTACTTTCGTGACAAGCTTGGTATGGCAGAGAATGCCTCTCTTCTTGAGAGGGAGTGTTGATTTTTCTGAGCATCATCGAGAGCCATTCTCTTAGGAGAATGGGGACACCTAGTCCGGGACCACAGTGTGGATTCAACCTACTGTTGAGTGATCATTCTGTTGAATGATGATATCTAGTCCTTGACCATGATATGGACCTAGCTTTGCCCTGGGGGACTCAACCCTGTGTTGAGTGACCATTCTGTTGAATGGTAGACATTTGGTCTGGGACCACGATGTGGACCAGTCTAGTACTGGTAGACTCAACTTGGTTCTGAGTAGCCGGTCTTTTGGAGAATGGAGGCGCTTGGTCTGTTACCAAGTATTTGACCTAGGGTCAAATTATGCAGCCTATTGCTGAGGCACCTAGTCTGTTACCAGGAAGACACTATAAGCCTTAGACTGGGTCTAGGCATGTGTGACACACTGACCCTTGATTATGGGCTTTGCGTTCTTCTCCAAGGCTTAGCTTCCCTTGGTTAAAATAACCTAGTACCTAATCTTGGTGTCACATAGAGTGTGAGATAAAAGCATTAGTAAACTCTCTTGGTTTATGATGATGTACTTTGAATGGAAATAAAAGACCCCAGGTAATGACCATAGGGGCACTTGAAAAAGGCTAAAAGCAAAAGTAAAAAATACATAAGGACTTTTGGACCACAGGTAAATGTCAAAAATACATAAGGACTTTTGGTAAAAGTAAAAAATACATAAAGGTCCTTTTGGACTACAAAAAGGCTAAAGGTAAAAGTGAAAATTATAAAATAATAAAATAATATTATTTTGTTCTTTCTAATTTTGGTCCACTTACACGTGACTCAAGGATATAAAAGAAGATCAACCCAATTCATTATCACACACACACTTGCTCTCACAGGTACAACTGCTCAAGGTTGAAGAAGAAAGTTTTTGTGATTGTGCCCTAGCATGGATGAGTCTAGCTAGGGCATCGTCCTCCTCCATTGAAGACAACTCTAAGCTAGGGTTTCTTACTATTTTCTGTCCTAAGGGTTTTCTCAGCAAACCCTTATCTTCAGCTGCAATTTCTTCTCTTCTCGGGCAATCCTCTCTCCACTTCCAGGCAACCACTAGTTTCGGGTAGCTTCTTCCATTCTGGGCAACAGAGTTCAGTTTTCGGGCAGCCCTCTCCTTCACGAGATGCCCTCTTCTACTTTTTGGGCATGCCACTTGAGGGCACTGCCCTCTCGGCACCCTCGGGAAGCCAAAGGTATGACCCGTGAGGGCTGCCATGGCATCACAGGCCCTTTGAGTAGTTTATAGGCAGACCCATGAGGGTCTTGTAGCAACCTGGGTCTGCACAGGCCCTAGGGCAGCCCACGAGCTAGCTCGTAAAGGCCACGGGCTAGGCTGCTAGCTCTCCGAGCAGCAGCAGAAGCTGCCACAGTCAGCCGAGCAGGACAGACAGACGGACGGGCAACAGGTAAAGCAGTTCGGGTAGCGGGGTACACAGGATGAGCAACACAAAAGTACATGCCGGGCAGCACAACAGTATGATTGGGCAGCAGAAAAGTATAGTTGGGTTGTACAAAACAGGTACGGGCAGTGTTGATTCGGGCAGCCTAAATTTAGTTGGGCAGGAGAGAGAAAAAGGGCTACAAGCCCTAATTTCTGAAAAGCCCTAATTGGGCATGTTTGATGTAATTTTGAAAATTGTTATTCTGATATTGTGGTTAACCCTATTGGGGTTTGTGGAACTTTCTGAAGAATTTCAGTCATCTCATTTACAAGATGAGTTACTAATGCTTTTTGGGGTTTTTGTCTTTTAAAGGTTTCCCCAGTGAAACCTCTTGTGCCCATTGTGTTGATGTGATGAATGTTATTTTACTGCACTTGTCATTTGATTAAAGTCAGTTTGCAAATTTTTTAAGTATTCATGCTAATGCTAAAATTCAACATATTCTAGTCATGAAATGCAAATAAATGAAGTAAAACAAATCACAGGATTGAATTCATGCACCTCTATGAGAGAGTAACAAGAGACTAGTCTCCCCACCCTATCACAGGGTATCCAGGAGATTTCTTGCTTCCTCTGCTTTTGAGCATCCTGCTACTTCTTTAAATCAATTGAGTAACTTTCGTCATTTAGGACTAACATCTGCCATGACTCCAACTGGAAATCAGGGTGCCTTAATAATCATTGAAGGAACAAACATTTGTAATAGAAAGACTGACATCTATTGGAACTTTTCGCTCCCAATCACCATTCTCTATATGAGATCCTCTGGGGTTGTGGGTCATGTGTCCACATATAGCTGGATGTACTAGGTCCTTGTCTTCCTTTTGTTACTGCTGAGCAGTCGTGACTTCTATCTAATTGTTTCGACTGTCATGGAAGTCATTCTTCTATAGTTTGGGCTGAGAGTCGTGCTCCTAGTAGCTTTCTGCTTTTGATCAATCTGCTCTCACTCGATCACTGACAAAATCTATATGTCCATTGCTTGTTCTTCGGAACAAGTCTCATCATTCTTCTCTTGTAGGCCATAGCATATGATCTTTTCCCTACAAGTCAAATCCAGTCAAATGGTTAACTACATTACATAAAAGTCATTCTTCTATAGTTTGGGCTGAGAGTCATGCTCCTAGAAGCTTTTTGCTTTTGATCAATCTGCTCTCACTCAATCACTGACAAAATCTATATGTCCATTGCTTGTTCTTTGGAACAAGTCTCATCATTCTTCTCCTGTAGGCCATAGCACATGATCTTTTCCCTACAACTCAAATCCCGTCTAATGGTTAACTACATTACATAATCAAATTTATCCAATGCAATGACAATAGTTCATATAGCTATGTAGGCATCTTAGCCAATGCTTCAACGCAACACACACATGGTTACTATTTCGATGCTTGCTATCTCCATTATAACATACCATCAAGAGTGTGCACTACTCTAAGCATGTTAGAAGGAGATATCATCCTAGATGGGTTCATGAAATGTTTTTGCACCATTACGGGCTATTATAACAATATTACATGAGCCTATCGTTCATTAATAAAAGAACTATATCACATGCTCAACAAATTTCTTATTTCTAGGAATATAGATTTGCAGATAAAATATGCTAAAAAACAAACAGATCTAATCTATAAGAGCAATAAATCCAAATACTTATCTTTTATTGTTTTGTGGGTGGGCTCCCACTGCCTCCTTGTAGGAATCATGAGAGTCCTCTGATCTTCATCTTCTTGCTAGGAGTTCGTCGCAATTTGGATCTTCATATCATCACCTCAACATGGGGAGTACTAGAGGAAGAATTCCTTTCGACGATCTTCTGCACTTTATTTAGGATCATCATTCCTTGAACTCTTATGTGGAGTGTCTTCATTGACATGTGCAATGGAAGCTTCATGCTTCGTTTTGATTGAACCATGACACTCTTTGGCATAGTGTCCATATTTGTGACATTTGTAGCAATGGATTTGTGAAAGATCCTTCTTTTTCTTTTGATTTAGAATAGGGCTTTATCTTCCACCTTTGTCTTTCTTGTCACGAAACTTTCTTCCCTTACCTTTTCCTTTCTTGACATGAGATGTAAGGGCTTGACTTTCTTCGTGTTGGGTGCCGTGTAGCCCACCTCTTGTTGCAAATCTTGACTCTTGTCTCTTCTTGCATGCAAACTTCCCATATACGATCAAAGTTGAGCAACTTAGGTTGCCCAACAAGACTCTAAATGAATGATTCCCTTTATGGAAGGAGACCATTAAGAGTGTTCATGACAAGTTCTTTATCATCAAGTGGATCTCCAAGGGTGCTTAGTTGATCTCTTAGCTTTGAGATCCTCATAAAATAAGAAGAAACTGATTTTGGCCTTGACATCTTGAGATTTGATAGTTGATTCCTCAGGGCAAGAGAATGATTGATATTGCTATCTTCGAATAGCTTCCTCAAGGCTCTAAACATCTTCCTGGTAGTCTTCTTTTGAGAGATCTGAGGAACCAAATGGTCCTTTACTGAATCTAACAAGATTCTTCTTGCCCTAGCGCCATTCTTCCTCTGGTGAGTCTACTCGGATTCCTCTTCTGGTTCTGGAGCCTTCTCGTTCACAAACTTTAAGAGATCATTTTCTTCTAAGATAAGAAGAGCCCTGGACTTCCATGAGCTGAAATTGAAAGTCCCATCAAGCCTATCTTCAACTTTCATGCCAATCATCTTGAATGCAAAACTGAACCAAAACCCTAGCAGGAGCTAGGTCAAATTTGAAGTATGGTCTTGATTACCCCTTGCTTGTTGCTACTGAGAAATCCATAACAACCATAGATCTTCGGTATCGTTAGATCTCAACCATTGAAGTATGCAACTTGTATAAGATTTCGCGATGGCGAAGATCTGATATCTTCGTGTAAGTTAGGATTGCGAAATATACCCGCCATTGATCTTGAACACCTTTTAATCTGACGGTTGCTCTGGCATGTCATTTAAGCTTCTTTCGCCAACATCAAATTTCTCTTAAAACGTGCATCTTTCCCTGGCGAAATCTCCTGCAACCATTGATTTCTGCAAGATTCATTTTGCACCGTTGATCTTGGATCAAAGTGGCAGAAGGTAGATTGCGGCAACCGGGCTTCTAGCTTTCTCGAGGCTGAATTTGATCTTTTCGCTCCCGCCTTATCCTTTTCGCCCTTTAGCTTTCCGCAACATTAATTTTCTTCGGATTCATCCCTAGCCATTGATCTGAGATCAAGCTGCAGGCTATGGAAAGCGGAAGTCGAGGTTTTTGCTTTCACGATGCTAAATTTTTATATTTTCGCTTTTCGCCTTTTCGCTCCCGTCTGGACTGTTGATCTGTGCAAATGCTCTTTGAACCGTCGATCTCACGGGCTGGCGAAAAGCAGAAAGCGGGCTTCCAACTTTCCATGACCGAATTTTACATATTTCCGCTTTTCTGCTCCTTTCTGGGCCGTTGATCTTTGGTGAAAGCTCTTCGAATGGTTGATCTTGCGGATCGCGGAAAGCAGGATTCTAGCTTTTCACGACCAAATTCCTGCATTTTTCCGCTTTTCGCCTTTCGCTTTTCGGCTTCTTTTCGAGCCGTTGATCTTTGGCGGAAGCTTTTTCGGACCGTCGATCTTGCGGATCGCGGAAAGCGTGATCCTAACTTTCTACGACCAAATTTTTGTATCTTCCACTTTACGCTTTTTCCTTTCCGCAAAATAGCGGAAGGCAGAAGGCGGAATTACCAACTTTTATAACCAAATTTTGGCACTTTCCGCTTCCGCCTTTTCTGGACCGTTGATTTATCCCAAAGTCGTCCTTGACCATCGGATCTTGGACTGCAGAAAGCGGGAATCAAGTTTACCAACTTTCGCAATCGAATCTTTGCTCTTTCCGCTTTTTCACTCCCAATTTTTCCTTGGTGGAAATGATTTTCGGCCTTTGATCTTCTCCGCTGTGCATCTAGGCCGTCCATTTCGATCAACTTTTAACCTTGATCAGATTTTTCATACCAGGCTCATTTCCAAGGTCATGCCTAAAGGTTTTTTTAATGTTTTCTTTGCTTCCGACTAGGACCAGATCCTTCAGAACCTGCAGTAGAACTCACTCAGGTTATATGACATGGGGAATTTTTGACCTTACCCATCATTTTCACTGGCTTATTCTTTTGCAGAGGAATGAGAGTGGGCGCATTTGTAAAAATCTTCAAATTTTAGCACATGTGCTAACAGGATCCGTGGATTCTGAGCACGTATGTGGATACCCATTTGGCCACTTATTCAAGTATTTGCCATCACATTGATTATTACTACCACAGATCAATCATTTTCAAAAGGTGGTCGCTACATTGCTCAATGTTCTATAGTCTTGATTTTCATGAATGTGCATGGGTTTGATATATTAATATTTTCCAGATCTATTAATGGATTTGGATACCCATTTGGACCTACTTTCAATCTACAAGGTTGCATGTCACAACACTTCTCCAGTTTGGTTAGAACTTAGATCTACAGGGCCCACTTAGTAATAATGAGCAGCTTGCAAATTTCATGGACATGCATCGTTTTGATCCAGCTCTAGATGCACAACAACTTGGACATTTTGGGCACCCTTTTGGCTCCTCTATCCAACCATACCCTTAGATTATCCAACAACCCTCTATTTCAGTGATTTTTAGCCAATAGAGGGGTTTATATGCATTTTTTAGCGAATTGGCAGACTAATATAGGATAATACTATGGTTTTCTAGTTTATTTGCATAAGTAGAAGCAAATATTATTACTAGAGGCTATCTAAGTGCACTTTTTGTTATATTTTGATGTTGAGGTGCACTTTACTATTTTTCATGAGGATTACTACATTTCTACTAGAGAGGTCAATTTGCCTATGTGGCACTTTTTGATGATTTGGCACCTTGGCACACATGTTGAGGCTGATTGGGATCATGTTTCTATCTCACTTGATGATTAGATCTCAGCGCTTGATTATTATTTTCTCACATGGATCGACCCGCATGCATGAATTTTCCCCTCAACGACTTGGATCAAGGAGGCTAGTTTGACCAACGACTTGCCTTTGGAATATAGCTCATGGTTTCAACATGTGGTATTCATCTTGCTCATGGTATTTCCTCATGGTTTTGAGGAGACCCATGGTATTAGGCATTATTTTACTACTATTGACATGGTCAAGAGGAATTTGCCCCTTTAAAGGAGGACAATTTGGTGTATTTCAAAAATATTGTTGTAAAAAGATGAATCTAGTCCATTGATCTAGCATCTAATCACATTGGGATCATCACGTCATGTAACTAATTTTGATCTCTTTCACTTAGGGTTAATTCGCCCCCTTAGCCTATAAAAGGGAGGATCAAATCCTTTGTGGGGGTCTAAATGTTGCGAAATATTACTCTCCATTGATTTTTCTCTTTTGTTCTTGTCTCTCAAATTTTGGTTCATGCGAGTGGGATTTGCTCTCTTGGTGGAAGGAGGCTCTTCACAAGGGCCTAAGGTAACTTTAGATTTATCATGTTGATTAGAAGTAAACAAGTTTAGAATTGTCTTGACCTTCTTGCTTGGATTAGATATTGTGTGATATGTTTGGATCGCTTTGTCCTCCTTCATTTACATTTTTATTTAATCACTTTTATCATTTACTAACTCCCTTGATGCATAACAAGTCTAGGATTCAGATTGCGTTGTCCTCCTTGTTCTTTTCAACTTCCCATCAAGAGTTGGAGTGAAGATTTAATTTTACTTTTGGCTAGCGAAGGAGGGGGAATTGTTTTGACCTCCACTCTCCCTTGAAGACTAGTTAGCCATCAATTGTCCACTTTTTAAATCCATGCCCAATTTTTTATTTCACTTAAGGGACTTGGTCTAATCAGTTATTGTGTTATTCCAACTTTCTTCCATTCTGATTTTTACTACTAGATCTCTTCTTTTTTAGGCACACAATAACCAAGATTTACAAAACCCCAAGAAGTAAATTGGGAAGCCATTCACTCTTCCTTCCTTGAGCACTTCATAAGATAATCTTAATAAGGAAACAAACATATAATCATTCGAGATCTTAACAATTATCACATAATAACTCTTAGATCTTGTGCTTATTTGCTTCTTGGGTAATTTTGTTGTTTTGTTTGCTAAAGTACCTAGCTAGTAGGTTATTTTAAATCTCATTTTAGCCCTATTAGCGATTTTTCCTTGCTTTTTTGTTCATTTACGTTGCAGATCTGAAATTGCCACAAGTGTTTATGTGTTGAATGATCTAATGAGCACTTAACTAGCATTGTGTATTTGGTTATTTTCATATTTATGTTTCATGCTTGAATACATGTTCACTATTCCTATACAACTTAATCTAGTTCAACACTATAATTTTGCTAACCTAGTGAAGAGAGCTTTGACCTTTACCAAACTTTTCTTTGCTCAAGACCAACCTATCCTCTCACAAGGAAAGAAACCCAAAAGAGGAAACTCCAAGGGGATTCTCCTTCTAAGATCAACTTGTGCTCATACAATTTCACTTTAATTGAAGTAATATTATTGGTTGATCTTTCCATAACATAATTTTTCAAAGTTCAAGTATAAACATACCATATTGTCAATTCACACTTCCTTGGATATTTGATATATTGCTAATGTTATTTCATGCTTATATGTTATGGGTATTTATGTGACGTATTGTAATTCATAATAGCTCAATATTGCAAGCACCTCAACTATATTTGGGAACATTTCTCAGTGGGTAGAAGACGTGTTCCGACGTCTATAAATAACAACAAGGATTTGTCTTTATGCATTTAAATCTACGGTTGGGATATACCATTATTAACTATGAATACAATAGGTTCTTAAGTGCATGTTGTTCCATTTATTGGTGCAATGTTGGCCACCATTGTAACTTCCTTTAATACCTACCTTCGAGTAGTATTGCATTAGATAGGACTTGAGCACGAATTTACTTCCACATACCTTGAGTATATCGATAGTCGCCCTTGGTATCCTGAAGCCAACCTTCATTCGTCTTATTATTGTAGTGCATCGAAAACAACATTCATGAAGATTACTCTTCGTGTACCTCATATGTATATCAAAGAGCTACAGTAGCATAACACTCCCTTGATTACTTGAGCCATTTCATTTTGGGGATTACTGTTCATGTGTTTATGAGTTATAATTCAATGTATTGTCATGTCTTTTTCATGGTAACTTGTAACATCTATATCATTTTGTTGGCTTGTATTGCTTATTGACTAGAAAGGTGTGGTATCTAAATTTACAATAGCAACTATTATTAAACATCTTTTAGCCTAGAGTGTGTCATGTTCTCGACTCTTAATTTAGCTAGGACACACCTTCATCCCAAAAGCGCAACTCGATAAATACTAGAGACAAATAACATTTGTTGGTTGATATCAAGGAAAATCCAGTTAATGTCTCTCTCTTGGTTAGTCTAGGTCTACTTACCTGTAGGTCTAGGAAGCCTAAAAGAGGGGTTTTAATTTGGTAGTGACACGTTGGGAGGGAAATCCCATAGTTGTGCCATGTTAGTGGCTGATTTTCCTTTCTAAGAAGGAGGCTGCTAGGTTGTGAATAAACAATCCACATACGATCTAGGACTAGACACAATGTTGGAAGATAAACAAGAGACCTTGAAGAAGGTGGTCTCAAGTTGGGATGCTAACTCGGCCACTCCAGCTACAATCTTTACACTCTTGCAACTTGTCTTTGCTGCCCTTCTTTAGAGATTGGCTAGCATAATGTCCCTGTTAGCACTAAGATCTACTTGGTCTAGGAGAGTATCACTGAAAAGAATGCATAAATGTTATAGTTGATGGATGCTTATGAAGAATGGATTTCATGATATATACCAGCTGCATGAATGAATTTTCTAGATGTGATACCATCATTGGTTAATATCAATGTTTCAAATGAAAAGAAATTCACAATCTATGGTGACTTTCATGGCCAACATTATGGCCTTTTGGAACATCTATGAGTTTAATGGACTTTCTTTAGAGAACCTTCCTTATCTTTTTAATGGCAATTTTGTTGATCGAGGATCGCGTTTAATTGAAGTCATACTTATACTATTTGCATTCAAATACCCTGTCTAAAAGTACACACCAGAACGCCAAAAGGAGGACTTACATCCAAATAATAAAAGGCTGAGCTCAAGCATGACCATCCAGTGAGAAGAAGAGCAGTGCTTATCATTTGACTCAAGCTGGATTTGAACAAAATAAACAAAGAGTAATTAGTCTTCCTATTAAAAAGCTCTGGATCGTGGAGAGTTTTTTCCGGGTGTCATCGAATGAATGGACCTGCAAAACCTGAGGTGAGGCGATTTAAGTTCAAACCTTAGCCATTGCAAGTTAATGTTATATTCAAACTCCAAGTAGCATCACAAGTCCTAGTGTAAAGGCACCAAGTAAGAGTCCACAGGATAAATTTCGTGGAATAATTCTTGTAAGACGTTGTTCCATGTGATTTTGAGCAAATCCAAGTTGTGCCACACATTTATTGAGCTCTGAAAGGAAACCTGGAATACATATTAGAAAGATTATTTTGATTAGAAGGGATACAAGTTGAAATTGATCGCAACCAGTTTCATAATTTTTCTAAGTCTCGACCAAATATTACAATTAACAACCAAGTATAATAGCATGTGCCCGAGTTTAAGTGTCAAAGTCTGATGTGTTTCAACAAATGCTATATGGAAAAATGTACAGCATGGAGATCTTTTATAATTAGGCATTCTGGCCTGTCATGACATGTAAAAGCAGATTTGAATCAAAAGGAGGTGATAGAGTATTTGGCCACTACGGAACTCAAGACATTAATCCAACATTCGATGAAGATTATAAGCAACTTCATAGTTTTAGAAAAGGAAAATCCTATTTCAGATTTCCAGGGAAATTGATTACGCATCCAGAGTCTGAGGCAGAGGATCAACAATCAGTTAAGCTTTTCCAGATTTGAAGGAGATATATTAGTAATCAAACAGTTCGTCCATCAGTGTAGCAAATAGATCTACATTATCTAACAATCAATTATAGATCCATGATCTCAGCAAGTTGTTCCAGATTTTTGGATAAAATATCAGCAATCGAAGGCTCAAATGGAGCATTTCCAGGTCAACAAATCAAACAGAGAATTAGCTATCAAAGAACATTTCTATATTTCCATGATAACAAATGCACAGGTGGCAGCAGGGAAGGGAATTGGACACCTGAGAGGTCAATTCCAGATTTGAAAGCATAAAACTCCATCATTACAGATTTTTTGCAACTAGTTCGAAATTGTTTTTATTTTTAGTTTATAGATAGATTTTGTTTCCAAAAAGTTAGCAATAGTTGGTCGATGTAATTCTATATAAAATCTATCCTTTGTAATGTAAAAGGGGGAGTTTTCCAGCCGAGGGGCTGTGTGTGATTGTAAGGGTTGAGTTACCAGTCTAAAACTTTTTTTATGTGCCTGTCAGTGTAGTTTGAGAGTGGTATGGAGGATGCGAATATTATATGAGCCATTTTGATTTATCATTACCACAAATACGATTCAATGTCTTTGATATATTTCTGTGATGATTTTTATGAAGGATAGTGTTTCTCTCTCTAGTTTCTCATTGCACATGTATGTATTTGTGTCTCCTTTTACACAGAATGTTTTTCTGTTTAAAGGCATTTATTATTTGGACATGTAATCAACTGTCTGTGGTTCTATAGCTAATTCCCAAACTGGCTCATGTATGTCTACTGTCTGTAGGCTTATACTTGTACATAATCTGTGTTTACTTTCTCTCTTATATACTTATGGGTCTGTGTTTTAGGCTTAATCATTTATCCACCCTTTCATTTCCCTTTCTGTTATTACACCATTAATCCCATCAATCAATCAGCATTTGCCTATCGAGCATTAAGATGTGTTAAGCTTGGCTCTCTTGCAGTCAAGACTTAACTTTAGCACAAACAGTCCCTTTTGGTGACACTTAAAACATCATACATCACTCAAATCCTTTTTAACTTTCTTGATTCTTCCTTTTTACCCTTCTTGTGTCCTTTTTTGTTTCCCTTCCTCATCCTCTTGATGAGGACTAGGTCTTCTACTTCTCTTTTCTTTGTTAAACAAGATTTTAACCTCATCACTTCCTACACAAAGTCATCCCAAAGCTTATCAATTGTAGGTAAATTCCCACAAGTACAAACACTTTAGACAAAGGGTTTCTAAGATGAAGCAAGCCCATTAAGGCAATGGGCACCAACTCTTCATCCTCCACTTGTGTCCCTATGGCAGCCCACTGATCTCCCAACAAAATGATCTTGGGCAACTAGCTAACCATTATATTGGTGTCACTCATGCAGATGGATAAGCTTGTTTCTCAAGAGCATCTTCCTAGAGACACTCACACTGGTATAATGCAACCAAAGCATCATGCATCTTCTTGTTGATCCAATGTGAGTGATCAAATTATCCTTTATTTGTTGATGTTAATGTAACATCGAAAATTATCCACTAGAAAAAGTAGAAAGCAATGAAGAGAACATCTGCCCCAATGAAAGGGGTAAATTGACACTAGAAGACAAAATGACAAGTTGGCTTGGAAGATAAATAAAAGATAAAATAAAGAATAAATAAAAGTACAAGCCGACCTAATTGTGGAAACTTCTAGTGAAAAGAAAAGTATAAATAATGTGCTTCCACACTTCATTTTGAACATACACAACACACATCTCTCTCTCAAGTGGTGCGCACTTCTCAAGGACAAGTGAAGATCAAGTGAAGCAAATTTTGGGGTTATCTTATTATCTCTCTCTCTTGGGGTTCTTGTGGAAGAAGAGCGCATTCTTGTGCTAAGGCTTAATCTTCATGATTGGTTTTGTTCTTGTATTGGATTGATTGTTTCTTCTGAGAAAAGTTTGTTGGGTTTTCTCTCGTTTGGGTTTCCCAGGGTAAAATCTTTGTGTCTCTTGTGCATGACTATCTTTCAACGATCCTTGTTTTTACTTACATTGAAAATGAAATAATGCTATGATTGTGGGATGAAATAAATAATGAAATTATACTGCTAAAGTTATGAAAATCTAACATGGTATCAGAGCAGTTTGGAATAGATGGCATTGCCAGAGACTGTTACTGCCTTAATCGGGAAACTAGTGCATCCGAGGTTGAACCCTTCTCTCCATAGACCAACTTGAAAAGAGCACTTGTGCAACTCACCCTAGGAGGGCACATCTTTCTGTGGAGGAAACATTCAATTTGGTGAACTTTCAGTTTTGACCTAAATTTTGCCAAGGTCATTAACTAGAGCTCCATGTTTTAAGTCCTTTTGACCACTTATTAGTTTTGACCCTAACATTCTCCAACTCTCCTTAGGAGGGCACACCTATTTGTGGAAGCATATTTCAGATATAAGAATTTTCATTTTTGACCTAATTTTTGTCTGAATTGGGAAACTAGGGTTTTAGTTTTTGAGATGTTCTAACCATAGATTTGGGAGAAAAGGAGGTCCATTCAACTCACCCTAGGAGGGTGCATTCATCTGTGGAATCAGATTTCTAAGGTTCCAAACTTCAATTTTGACCTAGCTCCTGCTAGGGTCTCTGCAGCAAATTTCAGATCTCAGTTTTTCAGTCTCCAGTCAAGATGACATGCATAAAAGTTGAAGATAGGCTCGATGGAGCTTCAAACTTTCATCGTGGAAATCCAAGATATTCATTGTCCTAGAAGAAAATGATCTTCTAAACCTTGTTGAAGGAGTACCAGAACCATAAGAAGTAGGAAAGTCTCAATGGAAGAAGAATGATGTCAAGGCAAGAAGGATTCTAATAGATTTGATTAAGGATGATTTGATTCCCCAAATCTCTCAAAAGAAGACAACCAGGCCATGTTTGATACCTTGAAGAAGTTATTTGAAAATACAAATGTCAATAGAGCTCTTGTTACACATACCAAGAAGGGAAGAGGAAAAGGAAAGAAAGCTTTGGTAGAAAAGATAAAAGAGAAAGATCAAGTTCTATTCCAAAACAAAAGAAGAAGAAGGATCCTTCACACATTCTATGCTACAATTGCAGAAAATATGGCCACTATGCAAAACAATGTACCCCAAAGAAGAGAAAGTAGCATGCCTCTTCCTCTGATGTTGATGAAGATACTCCATAGAAGAAGTATAGAAATGATCATCCTAAGGAAAGTACAAAAGATTGTAGAAAGGAGCACTTCTTCTAGTACAGTGTACACTCTATGTGTGTACCAATGATTGCATTATCTAGACGATGTGATTGTCATTAGTGATGTATGAAGATCCAAGTTGCAGTTTCTTCAATGGGCTTCTGATATGAAAGAAGATAAAGATCAAAGGAATTTTGTGATTTCTGCAAGGAGGTAGAGATTTATAGGGAGCACACAAAACAATAAAAGATAAGTATCTCTATTTGCTCTTGTAAATCAGATCTAAATGCTTTTGACATATTTTAATTATAGTTGTATGCAAATCTATATTCCTAGAATCAGGAAGTATGTTATAGTGTAGCATGATGAGCATATGATATATTTTCTTTTATTGACAAGCAATAAGCTCATGTAGTGCATGTTATGATTGAGTAAGTAGCCTATAGTGCTGCAATACATTCCATGAATATGGATGGATGTTGTGCTAAAGCATTGGCTAAGATGCTTACATAACTGTGTGAACTATTGCTATTGCATTGAAATGTTATATGATTGAATCTCATGATCATATAATATTGCTAACCATCTGACTGAATTTGACTTATAGGGAAAGATTTACAAGAGGAAGGACAAATGATGGATATATAGATCTTGTTGATGTTCAATGTTCGAGAGAGAGTAGGATGCTCTAAAGCGGGAAGCTTATAGGAGCATGGCTCTCAGCTCAGGCTCCAGGGTAGGTAGCAGGATGACTTTGTCAGAGGAAGCAACTAAAATGGATGTGATGAATAAGTGATGACTCTTAAGCAGTAACAAATATATGTGGATTCAGTCATATGTGGACCCATGACCCACAGGTCCAGAGGATCTCATACAAAGATTGATGCTTGAAAGTAGGAGGCTTCAACGAATGTCGGTCTCAAAAAGTGGTTACCGCATTAACATGAGTGTTCTCTATTTTAGTCCTAGGGTACGAGAGATTCAAGATCAAGCGTGCTGCAGATGGCAACATCATAGCTTGAGGCTTCTCTTAGAAAGAAGGAATAGATTATGTTGAGACATTTGCTCCAGGGGACGAGAATTTGATCGTCAGGTGCAAGAGGGAGTTGACTCGTGAATTTAAGATGAAAGACCTGGGGTTGATGCATTATTTCTTGGGTTTAGATGTGTGGTAGGGACCAGATGAGTTCTTCCTTGGATAAGGGAAGTATACCATTGAGATCTTGCGTATATATGGTATGATGGATTGTAAGTCCATGGCTACACCCATGGAAGCAATTTCAAAAAAGTTACATCATTCTGCCATATATTCATATTTAGTGGATCTTACCATGTACCTCCAGGTGATTGGTTCCTTGTTGTACCTAGTTAATACTAGGACATATATTTGTTATGCAGTGAACACGTTCAAGCCAAGACAAGTACATTACACATCAACTAAGCATTTGTTGGGATATCTTTGCAGTACAGTTGGCTATGGATTGAGATATACCTCAGGTGATGGAGTGAAGCTAGTGGGATTCATAGATATAGATTGGGCTAGGAGGGTAGTTGACAGAAAGAGCACCTCTGGTGGTTGTTTTAGATTGGGATCAACTATGGTTTCTTGGTTTAGCAAGAAACAAACTTCTATGGCACTCAGTACAGCCAAGGCAGAGCACATTGCGGCTAGTAAGGAAGCAGTATGGCTTCATATTTGTATGGTCATGAGCTTGATGTGACAGTTATATTTTGCAACAACCAGAGTTGTGTAAAGCTCTTAGAGAACCCTATGTTCCATGACAAGACCAAACATATTGAGATTAGATATCACTACATCAAAGACATTGTTCAAAAGGGAGCAATAAAGCTCCAATATATCTCCACAAACGAGCTGGTTGCAGATATCCTTCCTAGCCTTTGTCCATAGTGAAGTTTGCATACCTTCGTGAAAGACTTGGGGTGGTGGATATTCCCTTCCTTAGAAAGGGAGATTGATGACTAGTATTGTTGTTGATGAGGCACAAGTCGAGACTTGTGCCTGACTCCTTTGAGGAGTGTATCCCTTGGAGGAATGGTTCATATGAGGAATGTTCTCCAGTGTGGAGAGGACTCCTTTGAGGAGTGTACCCCTGTGAGGGATGGTTCTGGTGAGGAAGGTTCTCTAGTGTGGAGAGGACTCCATTATGGAGTAGATCCTGGTGTGGGGTGATTGCTATGAGGGATGTTCTCCTATGAAGAGAGTGCTCTGTTGTGGAGTGTGTGGGCCCAGAGGGGTGGACTAGTTGTAGTCATCACAACCTTCCAGTTGTAATGACTGGTAAATTGGAAGAAGGGTCTTCCTTGGGAATGCAACTTCCTTTCAATCTGAGATTGATAAAGTGTTGATTTTTCCTAAGCAACATCGAGAGCCATTTTTTGGGAGAATGGAGGCACTTGGTTAGTTACCAAGAAATTGAATCAGCTTGGGACTGGGGGACTCAACCTAGGGTTGAGAGCCATTCTCTGAATGGAGGCACTTGGTCAGTTACTAGGAAATTGATCCAGTCTGGGATTGGGGGACTCAACCTGGGGCTGAGGGCCATTCATTGAATGGAGGCACCTGGTCATTTACCAGGAATTTGTCCTAGTTCGGGACTAGGGACTCGGCGTGGAGCTGAGGGCCATTATCTGGGAGAATGGAGCCGCTTGGTCAGTTACCAAGTATTTGACATTGAATCATCTGATGCAGCCTGGGGCTGAGGCACCTAGTCAGTTACTAGGTCATCACCATACACCCTAGACCGGTTCTAGGCAAGTGATGCACTCCTCTTTTTGATTTATGGGCTATGAGACCTTCTCCAGGGACTAGCTGCCCTAGGTTGAGAGACCTAGCACCTGATCTTGGTGGCAACGAGGAGATCAAGATAAAGCATTAATAATTCTCCTTATTTATGAAGATGTACTTTGAGTGGGCATGAATGAAACAAGAGCACCCTTGTTGTGGTCACAAAAATACTTGGAGGTCCATGTAACCCTCGTCTTGGTCCATGAGTGGCACAAGTCAAACACCAAAAAGACCTTTGAAGCACAAAACATTAAAAGTCAAAGGGTCAAAGATGAAAAAGAAATTAATCCCTAATGTCAACTCTTAATTATGTGGGACCAACTTAAATGTTTGATGGACAATAAATATATAACATTTGCAAATCATTTGAACATACAAAACACTTGACTGCTCCTACACTCATTGATTGAGGTCTCTATCATTATCGCAGTTGAGGTTGACTGAGGTAATTTCGGTGACTAGTGTTTTTCCTTCTTGCTTCAACATTTGCAGCTCTTAAGCTTGCCTGGGGTTTCTCTCTTCTTTCTACAGTCTCGGTGGTGAAGAGTGAAGTCTGTGGTGGTCACGGCTAGCAGTAGCAGGTTGTTACAACTCATGATAGGGCTTATTGGTAATCACTATTAGGAGTCAGCAGGCTCACGGTGACAAGGGAAGCAACAACAACAGTTAGCAAGTCTCGGTGGTGGTTACACTTGATAGCAACAACAGTTGATGAACCTCGGTGGTCTAGGGCAGCAGCAACACCCTCGGTGGTGGTCTAGGGCAGCAGAACATCCTCATTGGTGGTCCAGGGCAGCGACAACAGCCTTGGTGGTGGTCATGGCTAGCAAAAACAGGATACTACAGCCTTTGGTGGGAACGGTTAGCAACAAAGACGCTGCTAAAGTAGGTTTGGTGGTGACTAGGGCAGCAAAAATAGGTGGTTAGGGTTAGCAAGAGGAGGCTGCTACAGGACTTAGCAACAATCCACATTCCATGTAATAGGATAGCAACATAAGCCTGCTAGGGATTCTTTGGATTTGGGAATTTTTTCGTACATCCATCTCAGAATTTTGAGAACAAATTTTCTCTTTTCATGTACAAACTTAGTCATCTCATTTAGAGGATGAATTACTAATGCTTTGGGGTTTTTGTCCTTAAAAGGTTTCCCCGTGAAAAATCGTGTGTTTAATGGTGTGATGCTTGATTGACTACTGTATTTATCTTACTGTTGTTAATATCTCAAGTCCTATCTCTAATATAGTCTGCAATTTTTGAAAATATCATACACATTTTAAAATTCAACATAAAGTGCTTGGAAGAAGTGTCTTCTTGGGGAGTATAGCCTCCTTTCGATTTGAGATCAATAAAGTGCTTGGAAGAGGTGTCTTCCCGGGGAGTGTAGCCTCCTTTCGATTTGAGATCGATAAAGTGCCTGGAAGAGGTGTCTTCCTAGGGAGTGTAGGCTCCTTTCGATTTGAGATCGATAAAGTGCTTGGAAGAGGTGTTTTCGTGGGGCGTGTAGGCTCCTTTCGATTTGAGATCGATAAAGTGCTTAGAAGAGGTGTTTTCGTGGGGTGTGTAGGCTCCTTTCGATTTGAGATCGATAAAGTGCTTGGAAGAAGTGTCTTCCTGGGGATTGCGGCCTCCCTTTAGTTTTAGATTGATAAAGTGCACAAGGAAGTAATCATCTTTGGTCTAGGATGACCAAGCTAATCAAGCGGATCAGATATTATCATTGGAAAGACGACGTGGTTCTAGTTGGAATAGTTGTTCTAGTTAGATGGACTTGATTATAAGAGACCTCTCTTATGATGATGAGATGTTCAAATCAAGACGTGATGCTCAAATGATGTTCAGATGATGTTCTTACATGATGATGCCTCCCTGGCTGAGAGGGAGTGTTGATGTTTTCATGAGTTCCAACATCGGGCAAACATTCTGTAGATCATTCTCTTATAGGTTCGTGACTTGCAGAGAGAATGGCCCCTTCGTAGCCCTAATTAGTCATGTGGACTAATTAGTAGAGGGCTCATATGTTCAACCTAGTCCAATCGTGTGGACTGGAGTGATGGTAGGCTAGAGGTCACATTGCATACTTAGTGTGTGAGAGTGCTCTTTAGTAGGAGTGATCTATTCTTTATAGACTGACATAACTTGTTTATGTTACAAGGAGATTTTATCTTCTTGTATATTAGACAAAGTCTAATCTAATGTTGAAGTTGACAGTTGGTTCTAAGAAGTGTCCGAGACTTCTTAGAGTATGGTCAAATCAGCATTAGAGCTCTTGGGTAAGAATGTGACCGCATGTGATGAGACATCAACAAGGAGAACTTTTCTGTGACAAAGAAATATCCAAAGAAGTAAAGACAATCCATTGAAGAAGTCCTAAAGAACGTTGAAGGAAAACTTCCAAAAGACAAACAGTGTTGAAGAAGAATATCTTCCTTGCTAAGAGGGTTTGTTGATGTTAATGTAGCATCGGAAAATATTCTTAAGAAGTACTCGAGAAAGTAGAAAGCAATGAAGAGAACATCTACCCGAATGAAAGGGGTAAATTGACCTTAGAAGACAAAATGACAAGTCGGCTTGGACAAATAAAATAAAGAATAAATAAAAGTACAGGCCAACCTAATTGTGGAAACTTCTAGTGAAAAGAAGAATATAAATAAATTGCTTCCACACTTCATTTTGAACATACACAACAAACATCTCTCTCAAGTGGTGCACACTTCTCAAGGAGGACAAGTGAAAAGCAAGTGAAGCAAATTTTGGGGTTATCTTATTATCTTATCTCTCTCGGGGTTCTTGTGGAAGAAGAGCACATTCTTGTGCTAAGGCTTAATTTCCATGATTGGTATTGTTTTTGTATTGGACTGATTATTTTGTCTCAGAAAAGTTCGTTGGATTTTCTCCCGTTTGGGTTTTTCCCAAGGTAAAATCTTTGTGTCTCTTGTGCATGGCTATCTTCAATGATCCTTGTTTTTACTTACATTGAAAATGAAATAATGCTATGATTGTGGGATGGAAATCTAACATTATTGAATCAAGAACGATTCTCTTTGCCTTGGAATCCTTATTATTTTTGGCCAATAGTTTTGGATTGGTAGGTGCAACAATCTCTTTCTCAACATGCTCCTAAATCTCAATCTCGTCCAATAGCATTTCCAACTTGTGTTTCCAAGGTCTAAAATTGGAAGCACCTTCCAACTTGTCACATTCTCTAAGACCAAGAGTAGTCATCCATGCAAATCTAAAGCAACCTCAAAGAAAAATCAGCAACAGACAAGGTATTGCCCTTTTAAGGTTCAAGTGCTTCTTCCTGAGCACACTAGGGTTTCACACCCAACAACTTATAACAAGTCAAGCACCTCTCCTAGGTATAGAAAAACTGAAATACCAAACTCCGTCTTCACCAAGAGAATGATCGCAATCAAATCAGAATTGATACATGTGGAACTTTTGAGAAAACATTGCTTAATGCAAATTCAGAAATTTCACTTCTACCTTGATGTCCCAGATCAATTTCATGTGAACATTCAGCCTTAGGGTTGAATCTGAAATATGAATCACAGCAGTATATATTTCACTTCTGTCCAACCAAATACATAAGGCAGCCCAAGAAAATAATCACTGAACAATTGTATTTAAAGGGAACTGTGTTTCAAATGCTTCAGGTACAATTCCTGACATATACAGTTCTGAAATCACCTAATTATACCAGATTTATTACAATCATAAATCCATCCACTTAGCTTCTATATGTTTGTCAAATCACTCAAACAAAATCAGCAAGCTGTTCATGATAAATCAGTATACCAAACACCCCTAGAAATAGTCACTCACTGCGAGATTAGAAGCTGAAAATTAAATCTGTAAGTTCACAAAATTTGGACGCAAGGCACACTTCATAATACATATTTACATAAGAATGAAGTTACAAGAACATGCTAACAGCTTATCACATACTGGTACAAGATAGTCTTTAAAGGTTATTACAAGCTAGGACTCTCCCATGCTCATTTAAACCTTAGCCAGGGCACCAACCATTAATAACAAACCCTAACTAGTAATACAAAGGCCTAGCAAGGCACCCCACCAAGCTATCTAGTGGCTAGCCACACCAAAGGTTTCACAACAAGCTAACATCAACGCCAACAAGTCCACCCTTGATCTTTCACAAAGTTTGCCTCACACAAGCTCTCCAAGCAAAGTGCTCCAACTCTCCTCCAAGGTTTCTTTGCCACAAACCCTACTTCTTTCTCACTCAAGCACTTAAACGCTAGAACTTCAAGTTTCCTCTAGGTTTTTCCATCAGCAAACCCTAGCACCTTCCTCCCTTGCATAAACACAAGTAAATAAGACTCAAGGCAAGTTCATCTTCAAGATACAAATGATCTAATGAACTTCCACATGCTCTAAGACAAGATGATACTAAACAAAGACTCTCTCCCTACTTTATATAAGATAGGTGTGGGAGGCCAACAATAGTAAAGTGGACAAGGTCCACAAACAATTGCCTCAATTGAACTAACTAATCACTAGCCAAGTCCACATGTGGAGTGCTCCAACTTTAAGATGACACATGTCAAGCCATCGAGCAAGGGTCCCAAGATGAATGCTCCACAAGACCAAGGTCCAATGCTCTCGTCCAAAGGTAGCCAAAGCTCCAACTACTACCTCCCAAGCTGCCATGTGTTCCTCCAAGTCCACCACATCTCCATGAATGCTCCTCAACCTATGCATCCTCAATTCAAGCACAACCTAATGTCCTCAAGTCAATCACAAGTATCCATGCAAGTAACCAAGTGACCCCATGCTACGTAGGGCCCTCCTAGATGCCCCAACTCTCCTTCTCTTATATAGGTTTACCTCATAACCAAGCAACCAAGCCCTCCAAGTGCACCTTAAGAAGAATGTCACCATACCACATAGGATACCAACATCCTAATGAACTGCTCCATATAAGCATCAAGTCAGGGTCAAGCAATCCATGAGTAAGCTATCTCCAATGTGTGTGTCCACTAAGATATAACCAAGGGTAGGCATCACACCATACACTCCACATCACATGAAGCACCCCCAAGCATCGTGTAAACACTTTTGGAGTAACCCCAAAAGCTAACACCTAGTTAGGGCAATCAACGAATTAGAGTTTGGGCTACTCAGTTAGAGTTAGTGCTTACCCACTTAAGGTTAGTGCTTATACATCTAGGGTTGAAGTTTACTTTGGTTAGCCTTAAGCTAGTGGCAGTTTTGCATTTTGAAATTTGTAGGATTGGAAAAACAAATGTATGTATCCTATGGCACCTCATGCATCTGAGTATTTGAGATATATAAGTTTGTACTTAGTGTGATTGTCTAATTTAGTAACAGAATGGAATTAGTGCAATAAGAATATGAACATATTTCAATATTGATATGCATGTGAGCGTTGGGGAGTTTCTAAATACTAAGCTAGTATGAACTTATAGGCAAAGTTACATATATCGTGTTGGCAAATATATCGCCAAAAGTCCAGAATGTAACTTATCGACAACATTGACGAAAATATCGGAAAACCTTGTAAAATATGAACACGCAACATGTTGCTACATAAATATGAAAATACAACTAATATATAAGATGCATAAGATGTCAAATGGTGGAACATGATCATATATTGATAATAAACTGAAAATACTGAAATATGTTCTTGGTAGAAAGATAGAAAATCACCTAAAATAATCAAAATAAATTTATCTCATGAGATGAATCATCATGACTCATGAGGCATCTAGATACTACATAGTACAATGATAAATAATATGAGTTATCGATCCCGTAGACCCCTTTTACGGGAAAGGGGCACCAATCTTCCTCTGGAAGCAGTAGGTGGTCTTGTAGGTGCTCTAGATGAGCCTAGGGTGGAATTGGAAGCTCCAACTGCTCGAGCTATGGTGGAAGCTAATGGAGTTGAGGTAAAAGCCAATGTGAGTTGTCTCCTCCCATAACTACATATCATCAAAATCATTGCCTATATCAGGATCCTATTCATTGATAGCACCCTATGCCCCCCTCCTCTAGACTCTTGTCCTTGCGTCTACCTCGAATCTCGAAGTTGATCCTCCAAGGACATTATTCAGCAAACTCAACACACTACAATATTGATGAAAACTTCCTATTCCAATCGTTAAAATAAGGTAGAAAAGGATTCCCATGCTTAATAGGCGATTTTGTTTGAGTGAAGGGTACATTTTTATTAAGGTCATGATAGGGGAGTTCAATAATCAACACCACCAACATCAAGGTACATAGAGTGGTTGATATGCTTGATTAAATGCCAGTCTCATACCCTCATACATGATGGAATCCACAGGAAATGTTGCAATCCTGAAATCTTGAAAACTATTAAGTCTGTTGAATTCTGAATTAGATATAAAGTTCTATTTTTTGTATATGAAGTCCAATGAGGTTGGAACAACTTTCAAACATCCCGAAACAATTAATGATAATATTAAAGACTACTTTAAGAATTTAATATTACCATTTATTACGTTAAGAATTTAATATGTCTGGTTCTAATAACACTGCGAAAAACTTAGCCCACAGTTTTATTTCCCAAATTTCATGAATAATTTTTAGAAGGGAAATATTTTCCAAAATATCGCGATATATTGCCAATATATCGCGATACATTCAATATATCGCGATATATTCAAAATTTCGTATATGTCGCGATTTTTTGCAGCGATATATCGCCAGGGGGAATGACTCGTGATATATTGCCAATATATGTAACTATGCTTATAAGTGCTTCGATGGTCTGCTATGAAGTTGGTAGTTTTGGTGTATACCATGCTCTCTCACGTGATCTTCCTTCCTCCCTTGACAGGATCTTGAGCATCCTGAGCTGTTTGAGTTGTCCAAACTTGGACAAACTCACTATGTATTCTGCATTTTTGCTTTTCTGCATTCCATATCATTGATATAGATATATACATATCTAGGAGACTATACTACTGCTTGTATCTTTTTTTATTTTTTCTTATTTTAGTTTTGGGATTTTCTTGGAGTTGCATTTGCACTCCCACATTATACTCACATTGGACATATACATTAGACCCATTGACGTACTTTTGTGGTTGGACATCAATAAAATTATCTAGTTTAGCCCAACATTGGTTCTTTGGTTTGATCTTCTTAATATGATTTCCTTTTATTTTAATTTTTAAGCAGATTCTTTATCTTTGATTTGCTTTGAGTTGTATTAGAGTATTCTTTCAGACTGGCAAAATCACTATGTTGCAGGAAACTTCCCCCCCCCCTCCCACCTGTTTCCGTGTGGAAACTCGGAAACGCGTACTGTACGGCTGGGAAACACATTTCTGTCCGTACAGACGCGTTTCCCGTGAGGTAAACTTGTTTCCTAAAAACAGTAACGCATTTCCGATACGGATGGCATTAGTACGACGTGTTTCCGGAAAAAAAATGCCCCTCAGCACTTTAAAACAATTTTTTAAAAACTTTAGTTCTGACTTGGTCCTCTCTCTTGCTGACTTGAATATTGAGGAACCTAGAAGTGGAATTGGCCTTTTTTCTTCCACGCTACATTCCACTGTTGAGCATGCTAGTTCTATTTTTCAGGAGGGTTATGACGATGAGGGTGATGACTATTAGTCTTTACTCTTTAGTATTTACTAGTTTAGTAGTGTGAGCTTTTGTTTTATTTCCTTGTTCCTTGTTCATAGTTTGATACATGTAGATGTAGCATTGTACTTGTAGCTTCATATATAAAGGCTGATTTTGGATATATATGTATTAATTTTATTTATAAATGTTGTTTTTGGATATTACTACTTGCATTATGTAATCACTTATGAGTAAAATGTGATGTTAAATATTTATGATTTATGTTTCACATTCAATTTTTTAAATGTCCTTGCTCATATATATATATATATATATCACACGTTTTACTGTTTCCAAAATTTATATATATATATATATCACGTTTTACTGTTTCCAAAATTTTGGGGGGTCACGTTTCCCCTGTTTCGTGCAACTTAGCAAAATCATGATTATAGACTGTTCCTTTGATGGTGTTTAAGCATGTATTCTCACCTTGGCAAGGTTGATTGGATGTTTTTATCCGTAAAAGTTAACACTCGAGGGAATGCCAAGGCTGTTGTGTAACGTTGTCCATAAATTTGGCTGATATGCATCTTAGTAAGCACTAGGGATGTAAATTCTATGTAGTGGCTCGTGAAATGTTCTGGATTGCCGAGACCCACTTGATTGGAGATTAATTTTGTAATTCCACATGCTTAGTTGACTCGGCATAGATGTTGCCAGTGTTGAGCTGGAATTAATGACAGGTTTCTCTGAGTACTTTTTGTCAGAGCGGTATCTTAATCTAGCACCGTTGGCATATGCTAGTACAAACTTTTTTTTTCCAGGAAAAAAACTTTATTCAATATTTCAAAGGTGGAATCAGAATATACAGCTTACTGCCTTTTGAGGCTCAGAAAAATAACAGTTTATTAAACTGTCATTTAGACTAATCTGTCAGTTATTAATCTATCCTATGGCTTGTATTTTTCCAGGCATCCAAGTCTCCTTGTTGGCAGCCTTTACAAAACATTCTGTCTTCAAACAGCCCAGAGGCTACAACAATCTTCTTCATAACATCTAATGCCCCAAAAGTGAAAAAGACCATGTTGAAAAAAACCAACATTAAAACATCGCATTGACAACAACAGCAACATGATTTCCTTCTCTGAATTCTTGTTCATTAAAAGTTCCTTTCTGCAACATCCAAGCTTCCTTTGAGAGTGGATCAGCCATAGAATTGAACACTCTATAGACATGAGAAAAATAGAGTTTCATAACTTGCCTTGACCTGTAGAAACTGCATCATAAGAGGCTCTAGTAGCAGATTATTTATTCTGCATTTCAGGTTGGCCCAATTGACCATCAATTTCAAGTCACTAAATACTTGTAATTTTTTTACTCCGTTGTCTTCTGTACCTTTAATAGAAGCCACATAGAAAATAGTTCAGCTCTATTTTTTGTACCGGACCCACTGTTAATTTTGGCTTAAAGTAATGTTGTTGATTCAAATATTAAATAGCACCAAACTCCACATAAACCTCATAAACCTGGGGCTCCATGACAGGCACCATCAAAGAAACCCCAGGCCCGCTCACAGTCAATTTCAGGCTCTTGTTAAACTCTTGCTGGTTTTTCTATTACTGTTGGCATATGCCAGTGCACACCCTGTAAGTATAAACAATTATGTTGGGCTTCCCGAATTAATTCCTTACTTATATTGCCTTGGAAAAGATACTATAGTGTTGGGATAGGTCATTGGTAATAGTATATTGTGAATAGTGGAACTGGAAACCATAATGGGTAAGTGATATATGAGGCTAATACATAAAGACCTTAGAATGACACAACTCATAATGGAAAGTCAACAAAGTAAACATGGCTGAATGGAAAGATGATGCCATTGCTTCACAGGAAGCACTGGCTTTTGTCTATAATCACAATTTTAAAAATAGGTTTTATGTACTCGCTAACCTATGTAATCTTTTGAGGTGATGGGCACTAAAAACTGCACCAAAATTGAATTACATTGTCCAGGTGTAGCATTCAGCAGTGGAAGTAAAATTACAACAGTCTTAATCTATGTAGCCAGGGTACCCATACCCAGGGATAGGGTACACATACCTGTACCGGGTACTTGGGTACTCGTAAGGCACGTCTCCTGCTGTACCCTGTCGTACCCCAAACCGGGTCCACATACCCAAGATGCCGTTATAAAAAAAGGGGTACTTATAGGCGAAATGGTACACCGTACCTCGTGTTTGGGTACTTTGTACCCCATGTTTGGATACTCCAGGGGTACGACTGACTCGGTAAAATGTAATCCACGGGAAAATATAATGACCCCAACCAAATCTGAACTAATTTTATGCTAACCACGTATGGAGTCTGGTTGATGACTTATGTCAAACACTGTTCAAATTCCACTGAATATTGTCCAAATCTGGTAGACTGATTTTGCTTTGATTTACAATGAATTTTTTTATGGTTTTGTGTTCAGCACTCATGAAACCTATTTGACTACCAAATGTGCACATAAGAAATATACAAATGTATTTAATACTGAGAATACAATTCACATCAACGCAGGAATATATTTGGCAATTTGCAAATTTTTATTGCTTGTAACAGCAGTACAAATAGGTGTTTAAAATAAAATTTCAAGTGTACCTTAATGTCTGAGTTTTGATTGTCTGTTACAGCTGCCTGGTACAATGACTTGTTCATTTTATGTAACTTCAAGTCTTCCAATTGATATCAATTGAGTCTATGATTTATCAAATTTTCAATTTGAATGTTTATTGTTCAAATAATCATCGAATTTATAATTATGAATCATGATTCATAATTTATGAAGAAATCTGAAAGATGCATGTATGATGTGACTGTGACATATCTATAGTACCCCCGATGCACCCAAGTACCCCTTTTCAAAAAGTGGTGTCCCCGTACCTGTCGCTGTACCCAAGTTCCCTGGCAACTTAGGTCTTAATCATTCAAGCTTAACACATGAATGTGGTTTTAAACTAACTTCAGCCTTGAATATGCCATTAAATCCATGCACACAAAACTGAATATGCTGACAAATAACAAATAAACATGCATTCCATAACAAATTCAGATTACTTTATCTTTTTTAGAAATAATCCTCCAATTAGTGGCAAATGAAGGGTGTTCCTCCTAGTCTTAGGCCCTTTATCACACTTGGTCTTTCTATGATAGAGGCCACCCGCAAGTTGAGGCTATGTGTCCACAAGGGTGAAGTTCTTAGGTCTAGCTCTAAATCCTCTTGCTCAACCCATAACCTATAAAACTCTTAGGTGCAAGCAACTTCTCTACAATGATCACAATCAACCGAGACTCTTCCTGCTCAGCCTGCACAACATTAGGAATGATATCCCCTTCCTTGTAAACAGTCCCGCAAACTATCCCAATTTTCTTCTAGTGCTCCAACACAGGCTAGCCAAGGAATCTCATTGGTAGGGCGCTAGGGATTCTCAGTTGTAGGCAAATTTTTCCTCCCAACAATACACTAGTCATTATTAGAAATTTCCATTGGCAATAACATAGCTTCCATGGAAGTACAATGCTCAGTACTTAGAATAATTGTCCTCAGTTTTTTTTCTTCCTCCATCATAATTTGTGTATCTCAAAATGATGCTGCATGATTCATTCCAAACATTATATTTGCATGATAATCATTGCCCATGTGGCCCTCATGAGGAGCCTATATTTCACCTTAAATCCCCAAGCTTAGGTTAATATAAAACAAGGCTAATTAAGTAACGTCTCATAAACATGGTCTGAAGGACTTCATGATATATAACTAGCTAAGGTGGCCAAGGGACCTAGTTTAAATGATTCACTGAGGTCCTCTCCTCTCATGCCCCTTTCACTTTCCTCACTTATGGAATCATGGCCCCCATCTCTTTTTAGTCTTTTGTCATTTGCATCCACCAGGGATTTTTATATTACAAGCAATGTTTTTAAACTTGGAACTGTGAGTTGAACCGGTCAAGGATAAACTTGGCCCATAACGGAGCCAGCAATGAACTGGAGGGGTTTGATTTCAATGACTTAGACTATTGAAAAATACATAAAATTTTACAATTTTAATGAAAAAATAAAACTTCCTCCAAAGACATTAGTCAACACCCTACAATTTTGATGAAACTTCATAATCCAAGCTTTAAAATAAGGTAGAGAAAGCTTCCCATGCTTAATAAGTGATTTTGCTTGATTGAAGGGTACGTTATTATTAAGGCCACGAGTCATGAAAGAGGAGTTCAATCAACTTCACCAATCAGGCATCAACACCACTGATATTAAGGTACATAGAGAGTTTGATGTGCTTGGTTAAATTCAAATCCTTTACCCTCATACATGATAGAATCCTGTGGAAATGTTGCAATCCTGAAAAATATCAAGTCTGTTGAATTTTAAATGGCATCTAAAATTCTACTTTGCATATCAAGTCCAATGAGGTTGGAACCACCCTCTAACATCTTGAAAGAATTAATGGTAATGTTAAAAATTTAAGGATAGAAAATGAAAAATAAAGAGAATGTCACTTTTATTTTAAGAATTTAGTATTACCATTTAATGTTACTAACTTCAATGTCACTTGTATAAAACTTGTCATTTAAAAAAAAATTGTATCTAGCCATGACGAGTGCACTTTGGTCCGATTTGGCTTTACTTAGTTGAGTTGATGTAGAATCATTTGGTTTGAGGTTGGTTTGGTATCAAATCGACTGAGTCAAGGTTTGACTTGGTTGGTTCGATACCAAACTGATCGAATCAAGATTTGACTTGATAAGTACGATACCAAACCGAACTCCAAGTTGAGTTTTGTCTCGATTCAAGATCGCCAAGGATTAAATCGATCAACTCGATCGATTTCAGTTTTGAGTTAGACGGTTTTTAATACTATGATTACAAGTCAATTTACATAAATACAATATCTTTTGTAATCCTAGAAATTTTTAATTTTGTAATGTAAGTATGTATATTCATAACACAAAAGTAAATACGCAATTTTAGTCCAATACTTATCTATATGAATATTTATCTTCTACATAAGGTTGCCACATATAAGAGTTTAGTTCACTGTCTTTTCCAACACACCCTCATATATCCCTTCTTTACAACAACTCACCCTTCTAGGCTTAGGCATCCCCTTCTATGCTAAACAATCCCTTGGGTGATGTATCTTGTCAAGGCTTTCCCATGCAAAGAGAGCACTAACATAGGGTTCCAGTGTCATCACATTGGCATTCTTCTTGATATTTTTAGCTTACAATAGTCATTATTGGCCCATACTAGGTATATTCACCCCTCACCTTTGTCATCAACATAAATGTATAGATATTATGAGTCATCTTTCTATAAAGGCCATCTTTTGAAATAATTATTACATAAATCAGATTATAAATAATATAAGTTGCACATATAATTGGCTTTTAGTTTGTAGACAATAGTTCATGTCTTCGTTATGGCATGCTTTCAATGCCATATCCAAGACTTCTTTCTTTATAGAAACTTTGTACTCCTAACATAGTTTTCATGTAGTCCATCAAAACATGATTACTTATATGCATGCCCCCTTTATTGTGTTACCCCTCATATTGTATGAGGGTTACACTGGTGATTTTGATCACAAAAATCAAATTTGCAAGGTGATTCATTTGATCAATTGGGTCACATGTGGGATGTTCGTCTCCTTTGATTGATTCAATGCAAGGTTGTTGCTAGTCGTTGTTGAATGAGGTCTCTTCATGGTGTTTTGATGGATGACATAGCATGTTCCTAATGGCTAACATCTTGATGATAGTATACTCCTCTTCCTTGATAATGTTGGCATATCTGGGATGGTTTTGGCTTAGCATTAATGCTTTTGTTTAACAGTCGGTGCATCTCATGGAGTGGGATCACTTCAACTTAGGGTCTCCCTAAGTTTTAAAGTGTTAATAGTTATGCCTTTGTGCGATTAAGAGGCTTTTCTATGGATTATAATGTTTATTATGATAAATCTTGCAAGGTTCTAAACATAAGTTTGATGTATTGGGAGGTCTTTAGTGTAAGTGGCCTAGGTATATTGGGGTTGCTTAGCACATATAACACCTTCTCATGACATATGTGGTACCCCTTGATGGAGTCCTGACCTTGTTAATGTATGATGGAGATGATTTGGGGTTATTTAACCTTGGGTTTGTTGAGTTTTAGGGTAATCAAGGACAAGTGCTTTGAAAGCATTCGAGGAAATTTGGATGAAAATGGGTCTTTCAACCCTAATTCAAATTCCATGTCACAATGTATTAGCCAATCAAATTGCTTTAAAATTCAAAAACTGTATATATCTCAAACAATTTTTTTATCATATAATTTGGGGATAGGTATAATTTTCTAATAACATAATTTGTCTACCTTCTTCCCAAGATGCCTGAAATTATCTTGGATATTGATAATGAAATTAATATGCAAATTGGTTTTAATTAAAATGTGCCCCATATATAATGTATAATAGTAATAGTAATTAATGTTAAACTGATAAATAATAATATTATACACTGTGAAAAGTTAGGTAAATAACTTTAATATCATAACTGATATATTATAAATAATAATATTATATTATAATTAATATTTATAATAACCTTCAAAATTGGGGCCAATAACTTTTAAATAATACACATCCATCTTTTATATTAATAACCATTAAAAAGTTGGATTCAATAACTTTTAACTAATATACTTATCCATATTTTAGGTAATAATGACCAATATATAATATATTAACTAATATATTATAATATTATATTATGATTAATATTTTATTTTAACCATAAAAAATTGGGTCTAATAATTCTTAACTAATATTAATATATAATAGGAACGCTTAACTGATATTAATATATAATTAATGTAACCTGGAAGCGGGTGCCATCCAACCTGACTGACAGCGCATCGCACCTCGGTCTAGGAGCTGGTAGCGTGGCACCACGCATGTTGGTAGCATTAATACTCCTCCACAACCCTTTAGCTATGCTGCATGGGTGGATGAAGCTGTCTCGTCCCATGCTGGCGATGCTCAAACCTAATCCATCGGCATTCAACCTGGTTTTAATGGCGTTTAGTCTGTACCGTGTTGGGTCTTTTTCGGGTCCAGAGAGCACGAGATGAGAAGGTGGCCATGGAAGGTGGCGGCATTATCCATTTGGACCATGTTGTGTATGTTTTCTTCTAGTTTTGTGTCCACATTGTCGCCTCCACTCTGCCCGGTCAGTTTGTTCTGCAACACATTTTGTTGCTGTTGGTTTCATGGCTTCACAACCACCACCAAGCTTTGGTCTTTGGGATGTCCAGGCAAAGAGGGACCCCTCGCAGGGGGAGCAGTGGTTGTGGCAAGTCGCAACGGAGTCTGAGTGTTATGCCGTGTTAGTTTTTCTTAAGATCTGATTAGATTATCTAAGATCTTTATTTGAAAGAATAACAACTACAACAAAACACATAAGATATAAAAGATACAAAAGACACAAATATTTTCATTGGGGAAACCATAAAAGAGAAAACCTCGCAAACTTCTTCAAAATAATAAGATGATCAAAAGTAGTAATAATAAATGTTCAACAACTATCTTTCTCTCCTCCTCTGGTTGTCTCTCTCTCTTATGCACCTTAGAGAGAGTGTGAAGTGTATGTAAATGAGGGAGAGCGCCTCCCTATTTATACCCTTTCAAGTCATTGACCAAATATAACATTCGAGCCTACATGTCATATCACATGGGGCCCACTTCTCCTAGAGAGATTACAAGTACATATTACATGATGTTACATTGGGGACTATTGCCTCGACTTACAACGAAGGTTGTACCTCAAGTTCTAGACACAATTTAGACATCCCGTAAAGGGGTAACACACATCCCCAATGGGGGTACAACAACATACAATGGTAATATACATCAGAATATCTTCTGAAGTTACAAATACATCAACACTCCCTCTTAACTAGGAAGGTATTTTCTTTCTACACAGACATCAACACATTTGGTCAGGTCTTCATCGCATCGTCATCATCATGGAGTCATAGAGTCTTCATCATAGCTGCTGCCATCTTCTTCTTATAATTTGATCATCGTACCATACTATTTGTCATCAAAAGTTTCTACAGTGCCAGCCCTTTTTCATGTTGGATGTCGGCCTGGCGTCCATGTAGGTCTTCAAATCATCAAGTAGGTATAGCTTAGGACTTATTGCCTTGCAAAACCCGAAGGATCTCCCAGGACTGATTATATGCCTTTACAAAACCTGAAGGAGCATCCCAGGATTGATTATATGCCTCTGCAAAAACTGAAGGATCTCCCAGGACTGATTATATGCCTCTGCAAAACCTAAAGGAGCATCCCAACACTGATTATATGCCTCTGCAAAACCTGCAGGATCCTACTGTTACATCATCATCTTCATATCATCTCATCGTCACACGGAGCACAACCCAGATACACATAACACAACACTTACATCCATCGGCATGGGAGGACAAACCTACCACCATCCGGGAAAAGGCTCAGCAATTACATCAGCGACCATGGAAGGACTAACCTACCACCATGTCGGAAAAACTTTAGCATCAACGACCATGGGAGGACTAACCTACCACCATGTCAAAAAAAATCGGCAATTACATCAACGACCATGGGAGGACCAACCTACCACCATGTCGGAAAAGCCCGACAATTACATCAATGACCATGGGAGGACCAACCTACCACCATGTCGGAAAAGCCCATGTGTATCTGCGTCTTCCGGACTCATCACTTCCCCTTGGAAGGAACCTCGATATGAAATAGCCCAAGCTTCTCTTTGAATTATTCAAACTTCACTCTTGCTAGCGGCTTAGTCAATACATCGACTATCTGCTTGTTCATTGCAACATATTGGCGCTTTACTGCTCCTCTCTGCACCATATCTTTGATATAGTGATACTTGATCTCTATGTGCTTTGACTTGTCATGGAACATCGGGTTCTCAGACAACTTCACACAACTCTGGTTGTCACAATATATACAAGTAGCATTCAACTGGAGATCAAACAAATCAGATAGTAGCTTCCTCAGCCATACTGCCTCACAACTAGCCGAACAAGCTGCAATATACTCCACTTCGGTTGTACTTAGTGCCACACATGACTGCTTCTTGCTAAACCAAGAGATCACACCTAATTTCATACTAAAGCAACACCTTGAAGTGCTCTTCCTATCAATGGCACTGCCTACCCAATCTGAATCAACATAACCCTCCAGGTTAATCTTCTGATTTACATCATACTTGAGCCCATAATCAACTATACCCTTTAGATACCTTAGAATATGCTTTGCGGCAATCAGGTGAACATGTCTCGGATCCATGAGGAACTGGTTCATTGTGTTCACAGCAAAGCAAATATCTGGTCCCATATTCGTCAGGTACATCAAGGATCCAATCATCTGACGATACATTGTGGCATCAACCGACTTTGATGAAGCATCACTCAATAGCTTCAGGTTCGATGCCATAGGTGTGGCCATGGCCTTGCAGTCCATCATCCCGAACCTCTTCAAGATCTCCACTGCATACTTCCCTTGTCCAAGGAAGATTCCGTCCGCACTCTGCCACACCTCCACGCCTAGAAAGGAGTGCATCATACCCATGTCCTTCATCTCGAACTTGGCAGCAAGCTTCCTCTTCTTCGTGTTAGCAATCAAACCATCCTCACATGTCACAAACAGGTCATCTACATACAATAGAAGTATCACTGGGTTCATTTTCTCAACCTTGTAGTAAAGGTTGGAATCCGCTTTACTCTTGGTAAAGCCCATACTAGTCAGGTCGTTGTCAATACTTTCGTACCATGTCGAACCTGAGGATCTTCTGCAGTCACTCTCTTTGAAGTGGAGCATTGTTCTCCCTTTGCCTTTCGTTCTCTATGTATTGAAACATTATGTACTAGAGTGACAAGTAGCTTCCTCTGCTACTAATATTCTATGTATCCATCTAGGGTCACTGGATACCAAGATCCTCTATCTTGAACTTTGTTGAAAAGTTCTTCTTGCACCCATCTTGTGAGCTTGTCATCCTCTATAGGCTTTCATCTTTAACCTTGTAGAAAAGGTTAAGATTTTCATCAGTCTAGGTGATCTTCAAGCTCTTCATGTAACTGTATGTGTTATCTCATGGGTGCCTTCTGAGCTCGTACAAGGCCTTCTTTAATTTGCACACATGAGTCCGCTTGTCATGTGTCTCAACTCCCAGTGGTTGCTCTACATATACTTCCTCTTTGACTACACCATTCAAAAATGTTGTATTGATGTCAACTGGTGTATCTCCCATCTCATACCTGCACGTATGGATCTAATGGAAGTGTACCTCGTCAGTGGTGCAAATGTATCTTTGTAGTATGTGCCTTCTTTTTGTGAGAAGCCTCGTGCTACGAATCTTTCCGTGTATCCCATGATGGTGCCATCTACTACATGCTAGATCTATATGGAAGACACTGCGGACTTCCCTTTAGGTCTCGGCACCGCATCATAGACATCGTTCCTCTTGATCAACTAGTACTCTTTGATCATGGTCTACTTCCCTTTCTTCTTGGCTACTTTTTCATAGCTGGAAGGATCTGCATCAATGATGTCGCTCATCAATGTCACATAATTGGAGTGTGTTAGAGGCCTCTTGCTTTTTTTGGAAGTCTCGTCATACTATTCTTCATCTTGGATTATTTCTCGTGTCCAAGGTGGTCTTCATCTCTCGAGGTGAATCTACAGTTCTCTTTATATTCTTCTGAATCTTTTTCTTTTGCCATTGTGTCTCTGACCTGGGAAGCTTCAGGTTCCTCTTCTGAATTGTCATTACTTGTTCTTCGGAATTATCTACAAGTCAAGTTCAGTTACATGATTAGAAACATCTCATAATTTCCAAAACATATTAATAGTGACAAATATATGTCACATACCCATGCAACTATTTTAGTTAATGCTACAACATTCATTCATATTCCGTAGATAGAGTAACTTCTAGATTCCTTCTACCCCAATGTTATTAAGAGTGTGCACTACTCGTAATATGTCAACAAAGAGGTTTCAATCTAGAAAATGGAATGTTGTACAACATCATTGACTTCTTATCCATCATGTGCAATTCAATAGTATAAATGCAACTACTCAAACATGCATAACACATCGATTGAATATAAACAAATGCACGACCAAACAATATCATGAAATGACAGTTGAATAGTTATCTTTATTTATTTGGTGGGTAGACTCCTTGAGCCTTCAACTTCATCATTTCTTATCCAAATGCTAAGATGGATAAGGTTTTCTTAATGAGTTGATTCCTTCATATTCCTCATCACTTGAGGGATCTTCTTTGAATCATGAGAGCTTAATCTTCAGTTGCTCCCATCTTCTATTCTCTTATTATGAGTCGAGCTTCTTCTTGTGTGCACTCTTCTTGGAATCTGTTGAAGGTAATCAACTTCCTTCTGGAACACATTCCTTGAGTAAATGAACCACATGGTCTTGGGAGGCCATTCAAGGAGGTTATAACAATCTCTTCTTTTTCTTCAATTGCTTCATCATAGCATTGAACACTTCCTATTGGTGTCTTCAAGGATGACACACGAGGGATGAGATGATCTCTAATAGAATCTTCAATGATTCTCTTGGCTCTAGGCTTAGCCTCATCTCCCTCAGGATCTTAGAACTTCCTTATTGAAATACTGATCCAAGTGATTTTTTTCAAGGATCACGAAGGTCCTATACTTCCATACTCAAAAGTCGTCAGCTTCACCAAGCTTGTCATCAAGTTGGGTGTGATTAGTCATTTTGAAATGAGAGCCTCAAATGTAAATAGCAAATATTTAGATCTTATCGATTTGAGGTATCTGACTTGTTTCTAGAGCTGACTGATCTAGGGTTTGTTAGAGAAATCCTAATTTTTCAAATTTGAAATTTCAATCTTTTGATTAGACAAAAAGATTGGCCTCTTCAAGGAGAGTTGTCCATTGTACTCCTTTTCTGAAAAGAGTGGTGGGAAGCTCACGGAACAGTAAGCCCTAGTTTGCCAATTTCTTCTACAGAAATGTCTGAAATTGATTATGTTGTATCTTCGAAGTTTTGAATCATTACAGCTTGAAACTTCTCACCGAGATAGCCTGATATGTCTTCTTTTCAACTCCATAGGTTAGAGTAGAAATGGATTCTCCAAGTAGGACTTATGCTATGTTTCTCAAGGTGAATGTTTTGGGGACTGTTTAGCATAGCGAACTTGTACGGACTACCACATGTCACTATTTCACATTATGGGTCTAAAAAGCGTACCACAGAGACTACAGTCTATGCCATACCTGTAACATCTTATGAAACTTCGTTTCGACCTTCCTAGCCCGAGATATATCAAATCTCTCTAGGTCACATGTTTATGATTGTATTCTGGAGGAGGCTGGAACCCTAATTTGGAGGAACCATATCTCCTGAAGTATAGTGAATTTGAGAATGAAACTTTTACACAAGGTACAAAAAACATTTCTCTTCATCCTGTAAAATTTTTGGCTTCCGAGTCTTCTCCAATATTCCGTTATAGAGAAAGTTCTAGAACGACTAAATTCAGTCTTCTAGGGTTTTCAGTCATGAAACTCTAATTTTCATTAGCTGCGATTGTAGTTGTATTTTGGATGCACAGTGAAACTTCTCTGATTGAAAAACTATTACCACTAACAGATTCATCATAGTGAGGTGAGTTAGTCTAGCCCTCCTTGCTTGATGATATGTGGAGAGAACACCTTCAACTAGGAAACCCTAGTTCCCGTAGCTGCATAGTGCCTTCTTTTAGAGAGGCTCTGATACCATGTTAGTTTTTCTTAAGATCTGATTAGATTATCTAGGATCTTTATTTGAAAGAATAACAAGTACATCAAAATGCATAATATATAAAAGATACACAAGACACAAATATTTTCATCGGGGAAACCATAAAGGAGAAAACCCCGCAAACTTCTTCAAAATAGTAAGATGATCAAAAGCAGTAATAAGAAATGTTCAACAGCTATCTTTCTCTCCTCCTATGACTATATATATCTCTCTCTCTCATGCGCCTTAGAGAGTGTGTGAGGTGTGTGTAAATGAGGCAGAGCGCCTCCCTATTTATACCCTTTCAAGTCACTGACCAAATATAACATTCGAGCCTACATGTCATCTCACATAGGGCCCACTTCTCCTAGAGAGACTACAAGTACATATTACATGATGTTACATTGGGGACTATTGCCCCAACTTACAACGGAGGTTGTACCTCAAGGTCTAGATGCAATTTAGACATCCCGTAAAGGGGTAACACACATCCCCAATGGGGGTACAACAACATACAATGATAATATACATTAGAATATCTTCCAAAGTTACAAATACATCAATGTGCTGGACGAGGGTTATGAAGCTAGAATTTTGATGTCAACCTGTGGTTTAATTGACGACTGTGAAGGTCGTTTGGTTAACGAGCGGCTCGCTACTGGGAGAGGCGGGGGGGAATCAATCATTATTGGCTAATTAAAAATATGATGGGGTTTCTTATGGAGGATATGGGGAGATGGGGCTCGAATCGCAACATTGTTTCTTCTATCAAGGCCAAACTGACTGACATGGATAACCAGCTCAGCAGCTTGGACGACACCTTCATCTGGAAATGTCTGGTGACTGAGCAGAGATGCTTCGGCACAATGGAGGTGGGGTGTGGCAGTGCTATAGGAGGAAGATCGGTGTATAAAGGACCAACACTGGCTTTGGAAGTTGCTACAGCGTGCCTTTTCCCATCCCGCCCACCATTGAACCTCTGTTCAAATGTGTGCAGGATTGTGAAGAGTTAGGAAGCTAGTTGTCTCCAGCACCTGCGATCATGCCTGTCACTAATTTTGTCGCAAATTCAGAGGAAGGGGGGTGGGCCCGTCCCATGCTGGAGGAGGTTCCACCGCCTTAATTCATCCCATGTCTGCGGCGTCAACACGCCCACTTACTCGTTCGAATTGCTATGTCAAGTTTTTTTGCTACAAATTGTTATCTTATCTTCTGTTAATATTTTTGTATATAGGTAGATCATGTAGACTAATAGTCGGTTTAAAATTTTCTTGGCACTTGAGGCCACAGGACTTTCTTTGCTTCAGCAACTCCAGAAGCTTATGTAATTTTGAATGGCTCGGGTGGTGGTTTCACCACTTGATGCCTAAGTTACCGGAAACAACACTTTCACCCTCCGGATATGCTGATCCCCGAATCCGATACGGATACGAATGGGATACGACCCTGATTCAGCACAGATACAGATCGTAAATTTTGGATATGGATCGTAAATATTGGAAACGGATCGGCAAATATCAGAAACGGATAGGCAGATTCAAGTACGGATCGGGCAAAATCGGGTACAGATCCGGCTAGATTTGATCCGCATCAGCAAACCTGGATACGTTTGGCCCATAAAAAATCCCAGATACGATTTGGCCCGCCTGTCAATTACAAAAATATTAAATGGTTGTCTTTTTTATGTTATAACCTACGCTGACCTCCCTCAACTCTCAACACACCCGCGGGCACCAGCACCGAGGCAGCACAAGCAGTGAGCACAAGTAGCAGAGGTCGTAAAGGTCGTTGGAGTAGAGCAGCGAGCACAAGCAGTGAGCACCAAGGCAGCACTAAGCACCGAGCCGGGTGAACTTTGAAGTCGTTTACGGCCGGGTGAAGTTGTTTACAACCAGGTGCAACAGAGGTCGTTTTAACTTTTAAGTTTACGGTGGAGTCTGGACTCGTTGGAGCATCAGCACAGGCAGAGTTATTGGAGCTCTAGAAACAAAGGTGACGTTGTTGGCATCCACGTTTCGCTGTCCAGCGGCCAGCCTCTAGGACCCAGGTTAATTTTAAAATTTATATTGCCATGAGTTATGATTTTTTTTTATTGTTTCCAGAATCTGTGGTGATGGTTAGCCTCACCGCAGCGGATTGAACTGTCAGCCGTAAGGCTTAAATCTGCTTTAGAGTTGGCTTCACTTGGATGACCTTCAATTTTCAAAAGAGGGTAATTAATAATTATTTTAAGCCTTAAGGAGTTCGAACTGTCAGCCTTTATTTTTAATTTAAGACTTGGCATCACATTCTTCATTGATTAAACCTAATGGAGGAGTAATGCATTTGAGATGATCTTATTTTCTTCGAGAATCTCATTGTATGCTAATTTTGGTCATTCTGCATGACATGAACTTGATTTGAGAACTCCTTAGCTCTCCTAAAGCATCATCATATATGGACAAAAAGCTCATTTCAGGGCCTTTCCTGTCTGGTGAATTCCAATAGTTGACCAGTATTTATGCAAGTTTGGATGGGGTTTTGTTCTATGGCAAATTTATCTTCTACATTTTTTAGCTGTTATCCAAGCATGTTTTCATTTCCAAGCTTTTGACTTCACTGTAAATTTTAAGAGCTTGCGAAGTTCAAATTTTTAATTTTCTTTTGATTTCAGGCTTATTATAGAGCCATTGCTAAATCTAGAATTTTGTCCAGTAGAGCCATCATAATCTAAATTTGCCTGAGATTAATTTAATGCCAAAGCCAAACATAGTGATTTTGTTGCTGGAGCCTGGTGTTCTTCCTAGTTGGTTCTCCAGGGCATAATAGCATATCTGCAATTTCAATGTTCATTGCATTTTCTGTGTTTCCAGTTACTTCAGGAATGAACTTATGAAGCCTTTAAAGTTTAAAGTTTAGCCAAATCCTCCTTATAAATGGGATAAGAATCAAGATCCATCATCTACCATTGATTATAATTAATTATTACAGTCTACTGATTAGTAGATTATGCATACATTATGTATATTGAAGTCTGATATAGATTACTGATTCACTGAATTGATTATGCATACAGACTTCTAACAGCATATTGATAATTCATAATTGATGATCAGTTTGTAATATTGTATTTTTTTTGGTCCTACAAGCCCCAGGGTACAGGTTACTATTCATTTGCAGACTGCATCATCATCATGGAATCGTCATCTGTGAATGTTGGGGAACAGGAAATTGAATTTGCCTCCATAGAGAAAACTGGTCCAAAGTCTCCTCTTTGGAAATATGTCACTGTTGTGGGGAAGATCCAAGGAGGGGGTTCACTAATATGGATTTGCAGTGAATGTCAAAAAGAATTCAAGGCATCCTACACCCAAGTGAAAGCACATTTGCTTGGAATAAAGAACAATGGCATTCGAGTATGCACCGGTCCACCTAAATCAGATGAAAAAGATGGAAAGGGTTTGAGCAAAGAAAAACTCGCAAAATATAAGAAAGAACAGGATGAGGCAGATGCTAAAGCAAATGAGTCAAACGCTTCCTTTCAAATAAATCAATTGAAACAACCTACAAGAATGGGGGCATATTCATCAAAGACTCAATTTTCCTCTCATGATGATCATGAAACTGATAGTCCTTCTAGTTCAAACTTCAAGCAGTCTAATTTGGGACCGCTTGAAAAGAGTTTTAATAATGATGCTCGAGGCACAACGGATGAAGCTATAGGTCGATGCATTTATGCAAATGGCCTTCCTTTTAACCTTGTGCGATCTCCTTATTGGGTAGAGATGATTAGAGAAGTTAATAAATCCCCAATAGGATACGTTGGCCCTGGTTATGAGAAGATCCGCACTACACCTGTCACAACCCCAAATTTCGCAAAAATTTAAAATTTTTCGAGTTAACAATAAATGTTAAAAACTGCGGTTATATTAACAGCTAACAGTTAACCTCAATATTAGTCAAGTAAGTGGTTTCTTTAACAATTTATTTGTTCATAGTAGAATAAAAATCTTTTGTGTAATATCTGCTTCAGATTACTGATTAGCTCTTTATGTCAGTAGGTGGAATTTACTTTTAGATCTGGGCCTTACTTAACATTCGTGCTAACGCAGATGAATACTGTTTCTTACAAGTTTTTACAGGTATGATTGATCGAGTATATATATATTTTTAAAGATTTATTAATGTTAGTAGTAATTTAATTGCAAATTAAAAAGCTTAGTACATTAAGCTGCTAAATACTAGACAGCTACTGCAAGGTAAAATCATTTGATTTACATCAGTCGTTCAGATAAACAAGCTTAAAGGAAGTGTAATGTTGGTATAGTATAATTGCGACTTTATCATTAGACTATCAGTTATGTGAATTTCTTCTTTAGTCTAAGTGTTTAATCATACTCGTAAGCAATTGTTCTATTTTACAATATTTTTGCAATATTATCTGGTCTTGCTTGCATAATCGTTGCCCTTGAAAGTTTTTTTTTTTTTTTAAGGGTACTCATAGCCTATTATCTCATTAACAGTAAGAACTTTTAAATTAAGAAACTAAGACCATCAAGCTCTTCTCTGCAAGAGCTTACAGCTACCCATACTTTGTTCCTATAGTTTCACTCTGAATTTTACTTACTTTTGAAAATGTTAAAAGGATCGCTTTTTATCATATTATCAGTTTTATCTATATAACCATATTACTGTCCACTAGATAAATTGATGAACATAAAACCAAAATGAAGTGTTCCCATTTATTAACAAGTAATGTCATATAACTATACGACATATTCTTGTGATAATACCATTATCTTTAAAAATGTACTACTCCATAGTTTTCAATGGTATAGGAGTTATCAACTCATTTATAATTCTTAACTATTTATAATGACTTGTTTGATGAGCCAATAATCTACAAAAGTTTATTAATGTCACAAAATCAAATTTAGCCTTAACTTCTTGGCATTAATATAAGATACTTCTATAAAAGTTAGACTTAAAAAAATTCCTAAAATAAAAGGGTCTACTAAACCCAAACTCTAATAAGGAGTGGTTTAATAAAGGTTAACTTACCATGCATTTACATACCAAACTATATTGTGTTCAAGTTTTCAAGGCACAACTCAAGGGACTTGAGACTTTCTACTAGAGTTGCCAAGGTCTTGTAATAGTTAATAAGCATTCTTGAAAACCATATAAGGACTTAACCAAGTCTAAATCTACAACCTTAACATGTATCCTATGCTATCTAACTTATTAAAACTAAGCTAGAGAGTAATTATGCCAACACTCAACACGTTATGATAATGTATAACATAAACAATATAATTTAAAGTGGTGAGGGTTTGGCATAATCCGCATCGGGTTTTAAACTTGTAATTACACATGGTTCAAGCTTGATCAACATACACTATTCTACGTTAATGATTGGTGATTAAGTGTTAATAATTTGTAATGCTGATGATTAGGGTTTGACTCCATACTATTGGGCTGTTGATAAGGTTTTTACCCCGCGCAATAATGTAATTCTCATGCAAAGAACTAGGAAACACGACCCTCGATTGTGGAATAAATCCAAGGATACGTGGAGCGATCCTGTCCAAGTGTAAGGCATATAAAACACTCAGGAGACTTGACCTAAGGCATGGTTATCCCGCTGTTCACGCTGCTCCAGGGCTCGTCTTCCATGGTCGTCGGCGTTACCTGGTTATTGCCACCCTAAACCTTACCTTTATGTTGTTTCTGTTCTCTCAGGAGTGGTTTTGATTGTTAAAACTCATTTTCCAGTCGTGGAGCTGTTCTTCCTTCGCTGAAAGTTCTTCGCTGCCTGAAACCTTCTCCCCAACGCCTGTGTAGTTGTTAAACTTCAGATTCCTTTTCAGCTCTTTGTAGCTTGCTATTGTGTGAGGTTTTCATAAGTTAATAGGTTCTCCGTTGTGTCGTTGGTAGGTGATGATGCTTGCGACCCGGCTCACTTTACTCCTCGACAGGTATGATTTTCATACACCATTATTTTACACTCAACAAGTTTTATTATTATTATTTACAGTAATTATTTTAAGCTTTTCACATCTAAAAGGTTGCTGACAAGGGTTTTGCATTTTTGCTGCAGAAAATCATGGAGGTGTAGCTCGTACAGAGATACAAGACTACCCTTGCGCCGGTCGTGGCTCGTGGCTTCATTTCGGGTAAGCCTCGTGGTTTGAAAGATGGGTTCTCACCTTAGATGCAGTTGGGGTGGTCGTTGGTCTCACCCAGGGTTTGAATACCCTTTCTTGTTTCGCCACAAGTTAAACTGTGATGTTTTGAATTGTTTACAGGATATTATAATTTATATCTTTAAAATCAACCCTCAACAGGGTGATTACACTCTGTGAGTGTGGTATTTTGGTTGAAGCTTAGCTTCTCTGTCGGTTTTGGAAGTATGCTAGCGAAGATAGATTCACTGCAATATGTAGTTGATAGATGGCCTTTGAGCCGTACTCTATAAAGAATTAGGGTTTATACCCATTTTGAAAATTTATGAAGATAACTCTGTTTGAGTATTTATCCAGTTTTGATATGTTTAAAATTGAAGGCTGTACTCACAGCCGTGATGGAAATATTGAATATTTTGATGAATTTCATTGGGTTAGGGTTTAACCTGTAAAACCCGGGTTTGGTTAAAATTACTCTTAAGTTAATAATTATATCGTTTTCTTTATTTTTGTTTATATGTCCTTAAGGACTGAGAATTGAGTATTTTGTTTACTTACTGTGATTACACTGCTTAAGAGAAATGGTGAATATGTCGGTAATGGCAATGTTTTTAGTTTTAAGTGCTGAATCCCAATAATTAAGTATATGTTGTCTTTAATAGACTCTGTTTCTTTTGTAGAAGCCATTGTGCCTGTTAGATAATAACTGAAAGATATTAACCTAAGTATGACCTAAGTTACTATGATGCTTAGATTTATTTATAATTTATATTTCAAAGTTTATCATTTATGCTCAATTCGTGAGCTAGGGTTTTGATCCCTTTTATTTTTAATAGGATAGTAATTTCCTATGTTATTACCTTGTAATTATTGTTGCTGTATTCATTAATTATTATCCTATAGTTGTTCTCTGTTTTGAGAATAATAATATTAATAATATTTACATTTATAATACTATTATCTAAGTAATACATCCATTCTTAAATTTACATAATAATTATGGCTGAAGCAGTCTATAATATTTACATTAGTTTTATTTAATTTGTTGTTGTGGGTTATTTAGAATACAAAAATGTAAAACCTCCATACTTATCAGTATTCTTTACGTTTATACTATTCTACAGAATTATAATATAGTTTACAGTATTTTACTTAACTCTAAGTTACTTCTATCATTTAACTATGAAGCTCGGTAAGGACTACTGAAATATTTATCATATTATTTAATTATAGTTCCAATAGAAACAGGAAAATTAAATATTACTAAAGGGAAAAGCTATCAGTAATATATTTATACTTATGCATAACATGAACTATTAATACCCAGTTGATAAATCTAAGTCTTCTATTTCCAAGTAAGGTACAGTTTATGTAAATAAAGACTACGTAGAAAATAATTGATAAAATTTACCTACTGATGTCAATCAATACTATAAGTAAAATTCTGTATTAACCTGCTATTTGCACAGTTTATTTCTAATGACATGTCTACAAACAAATTAATAATCTTCTAATAAGCATCTATCTACAAAAAGGTAACATATCTTTACTTTGAACATGAGTATTTAATTCATTACAATCATATCATACGTTTATGTACTTAAACAAACTACCTGTGCTAGAGTACGGTCTGGATTACTCCAGATGGGGAAAAACACAGGTAGGATTTATCTTTCATCCCAGTACAGATCTAATCTGGAATAATTAAGAGGTTTAACACAGCATATCATAACATCATTCATTTACTAACCATACATAGAGATTAACTATAACACAGGAATTGAAAGGAAAATGAAACCTGTCTTTTTAAGCTGGACGACAACAGCAATGGGAGGCCGTTCCTCCCTATCAACTCCTGGAGAGCACTCAAACAACGACTTCTCAGGACCCTCGAGCCTGTTCTGGTCTACTTGGCTGGAACTAGGTGGAGCAAACAACAAAGTACTAGTCATGAGACTCAATACCAACTCTGCATACTCCAGTAAGATCTTCAGCTGTAAGCTGCACTATATCAACTTCCTGCAGTTTACCCCTCAAACACCCTCCTTCAATTTTCCCTTTCCCAATAAATTCCTTGAAGTGCATTCACGTGAATGATTCTTCTCCTGGAAAAATGAGCAGCCTCATCTCTCTACATTGGGCATTTTTAATAAGATTGCCTAGGTCTTTTTGGGTTAGTTGTCATTAATTGAGCCACCTGCTCTGATCCCACTTTCTTGGGGAATCATGACCCCAAATGTAGGGAAGTTGCCACCAACAACATAGGAAGTGTTTGAGGATGTTGCCACTTTCCTTTTTGCTATCTACCTAGTTCCTTCCACCACTTGACCAGTAACACTCTTTTTAACAACTCTCCCAGGTTGTTGTCTCCACTTTTTATTTATTAAAAATTAAATATTTAGAATTACATTGGACATCCTTGACTTTGCTGAGTCATCAGTTTCCACTTAGCTTTAATTTAACATAATGTTTGGGAATAATAAAAATAAAATAACATTATTTTACAGAATTGGGGCATGTGACAGCACCGTTGACAGGTGAGAAGCTACGTTTGGAGGGGGCATTGAATCCCATTCATCATTCATGGCGCTTATCAGGGGTGTCCATCATTTCTGATGGATGGAAAGATCAAAGGAATAGGCCTTTGATCAATGTGATTGCTCAAATCCCTAAAGGGGCAATGTTTTTGAAGGCAGTGGATTGTGAGGGGCAACAAAAAGATGCTCAATTCATTGCTAACATCTTGATAGAAGCAATTGAATTTGTGGGGGCAAAAAATGTTGTCCAGGTCATAACAGACAATGCAACAGTATGCAGAGCAGCGGGCCTAATTGTTGAAGGCAAATATCAACACATCTTTTGGACCCCTTGTGTTGTTCATTCATTGAACCTAATGTTGAGCAAGATGGGGACTCAAATTGAGTGGATGCGACTTATTTTTGAGGAGGCAAAGGAAATACAAGCCTTCATCACAAACCACCACATGTCCCAAGGCATTTACAGGGAATTTGCAAAGTTGGAGCTTCTTAAGGTACCAAAAATCTGAAGTTTAAATTTGTAAAGTTTGTTTCATAAATATTATAGTTATGACTCTAAATTTTAAATTTTAGCATTAGATTTTAATTTATTGAAATCTTGAGTTGTCACTTGCAGGTTGCAGAGACTCGTTTTGCCTCTCATATCATAGTCTTGACGAGGCTTATGCAGGTGAAGGAATCTTTACAATCAATGGTATGCAGTTCTCTTTGGAATCAATGGAGGCAATCCCAAACTGAAAGAGCACAAGCAGTGAAGAGGTTGGTTGTTGATGATAAATGGTGGGATAAGGTGGAATACCTCTTGGCATTTACTAAGCCAATTGTGGATTTGATACGTATGTTTGACACAGACAAGCCCAATTTGGGAGAGGTGTATGAGGGCATTGACTCCATGATAGAGAAGATAAGAGTGGTCATCAATGCCAAGGAGCAGGACCCAAATGAAGTCTTTTACAAATAAGTAAAAGACATATTAACCAAAAGGTGGAAAAATATGACCACTTCATTACACCTTTTGGCCTATGCAGTGAATCCTAAATATTATTCCACAGAGTTGCTAAATGATCCAAAAAGAACTTTTCCAAACAACGACCAAGAAGTCTCACAAGGATGTAAGAAAGTTTTGAGAAAGCTATTTGTAGATCCTGATATTGCCTATATGATTCGTGAGGAGTTTTCACATTTTGTGGGATCTGAGGGTCTGGGTGAATGTAATGATCCTTTTTCATCATAAGCATCAAAATCATTGTTATTTCAATATGATTTTCTTAGATCATTTCAAATTCATTTAAGATATGAGGGTTTGAACTTTGAAATTTGGGTGCAGATATTGAGACTATGCATGACAAGACCAAACTAATCCCACTTAATTGGTGGAACTTCCATGGTGGGGAAATTCCAAATATCCAAAAATTGGCCGTCAAGATCTTGTCACAAGTTGCTAGTTCCTCATCAGCAGAGAGGAACTGGAGCACATATGGCTTCATCCATTTGGTGAAGCGAAACAGATTGGGATCGAAGAAGGCCAAGGAACTTGTTTATGTCCATTACAACCTTCGCCTTCCGTCACATAAGAAGGATGAATACAAAATGGGGCCCACCATACTATGGGATATAGAACCAGAATTGCCTGACTTGGATATGACATTGAATGCCATGTCTCATGTGAATCCATTTGATGAGGAGGTACCATCAAGTGGACATGGAAGCAATGCTCTCGCTTCTACTTCTAGAGACAATCAATGTGCTAGTGTTGATGTGGGTCATCGTCACCTGGACGAAGACATTTTTGATGATATGTAAATGTAATTTATAATTATGTTTTGAACGTTTGAACTTTGAAGTTGAACAATGAACAATGAAATTATGAATATGCATAATGCAATGTACATTGACAATATGTTGCCACTCAATTCGATTTGTAATTTGCATATTTGTTGATGATGAGAATTTTCAATTATCATATGATGTATTATGTTAAATTGTTAATATGTAGTTTTATTATTTAATTTAAAATTTAAATGATGAATGCTAAATTTTAGTTAGATTATATATATATATATATATATATATAGCCGTTACCTTGCTGTATCGTATCCAGTTTTTTTGAAAATTTAGCTTCCGTGTCCCTCCCTGTATCCATATCCGTTTTCGTTTCCGTTTCAATGCAACTTAGCTTGATACCACCTCAAACTCTCTTCCGATATTTAACTTTTTATATTCCTAGTTAATAGAATGATATAATAGTAATTAATATATAATAATATTATATTATAATAATACTATACACCGTGAAAAGTTGGGTCCAATAACTTTTAAGATGAAACTAATTTTTTTCCTTATTTTGGATGAAAACGCTACAATGAATTTCATCCTCATAAATTGATTTTAATTTAGAGTATATATCTAAGATAGCTTTGATAAAAGTAAAATAACCTAGGNTTATTTTATTATTTTAACTATTATTTTATTATTTTAACTATTATTTTATTATTTTCCTTAGGAGGCCCATTTTAGACCCCAAAATTCCTCTAATGTTTGATAAAAGTGAAATAGTATAAAAATTGCCTATGGTTTTTTTTTATCATTTTCCTTAAGAGGCTCATTTTTCATCCAAATTTCATCTAATATCTCGCCATGAACCTCACTTTCTACTCCTCTAGGATGTCATCTGTGGCATGCTTAGCGATATGGAAGTCGTCATTGACTTCCCCTCCGGTCTAGGCATAATGTCGCATTCATGATTTTTCATGGAGTTGTATTCCACTATGGCATCCCTCCAAAATTGTTTGTCAGTTGTCTCTTGAAAACTAGAAGGCTCGAAATCTATTATGTTGTCAATCAACACCGTATAATTTAGAAACTTCTTCAAAGGTCCGCTCTCCTTGAATGTGCTCCTATGAACCTCTACGTACTTACAAGCATATAACAAGGTTTGTATAAATCATTGCGATCTCCTTACAGAACTGGTAGGAGTTGGTGGTTCCTTTTCTGCATCTAAAGTTTTGCTGCCCCAAATTGGAAGTCACTGGTGACCCAAGCTCAACCTTTAGAGCTTCCTACCCATCCTTTGTCATTGGAATAGAATCATGAGACTTCCTAGATGTAATGTGTCCCTTGAACTTTACATCCCTGCTTACAATTGTATTTCTCTCCCTCAAAGTATAGATCTTGTAAGCCTTTAAATTCTCATTGTAGCCAACAAACAAACCCTTCCTATTGGAGGACTCCAACTTGGTCTTCTTCTCCATTGGTATAATGGATATAAACTAGACAACCAAAGATGCATAAATGATTCACCTATCGCTTCACACCAATGAATGTCTCCTCCGGTGTCTTGTACTCTAAAAACCTATGAGGACACATATTCTGGATATAGACTATTGAATTTCATGCTAATGCCCATAGAAACATCACCAAATCCTAGTCATGTATCATGGTCTTTGCAACCCCTATGATGGATTGATTCTTCCACTCCACAACCTGGTTTTGTTGTGAGTTGTATGGAACAATGAACTCCCTCTTGATTTTTGCATCCTTGCAGAAATCATTGAAATAATTGGAGAAATACTCACCCTTGTTTTCCAATCTTAAAACCTTGATCTTCTTCTCTCTCTAATTCTCCACAAGAGCCTTTAACTCCTGAAACCTGCTAAAGTATTTATCCTTGGTCTTTACAACGTTAAGGAAAATTTGGTTGAAAAATGGTCCGTCGAACCCTAATACAAATTCCATGTCATCATGTATAAGCCAACCAAAATATTTTAAAAACTAAAAGAGGTGCATATCAGAGACAATTTTTAATTATATAATTTGGAGATAGGTGGAATTTTTTAATAATATAACTGGTCTACCCATCGCCCAAGCTGCCCAAAATTGTCTTGGATATTGAGAACGAAATTAATATGATATCCAATTTTAGGTATTATGTGACCCATATATGATATAGACTAGTAATATTAATTAATATAATAATAATACAAATAATATATTTCTATAATATTATACACCATGAAAAATTGGTCCAATAACTTTTAACTAATTTCATAATAAATATATATTTAATGTATAATAGTAACTAATATCATATATAATATTTTTATTCATATTAGTTCGCACGGGTCTGGATCATTACTGTTTCACTTGATATGAAGTCACATGTTGTAAATAGAAGTCATGAGTTCAAATCACACCCAGGATTACCTGTGTCCCATGCTTGCAAGCAGTTGCAAGGCATGACCTAGGAGTACAGTGGTAGCGGACCGAAATAGACCTCGTGCAACATGAGTATGTGCACCGCCCTAGTTGGGATTCTATAGTGAAAAAAATATTGTAGTAACGAATATTATAAGTAATATAAAATAGTATTATAACTCGGTATTATTACAATAATGCGTTATAATAATACTATACACAGTCAAAAGTTGGGTCTAAGAACTTTTATGATGGCGATGTGTATTTAACTTTATTTTTCGTATTTTGTGTAAAACCAACTCATCCTCGTAAATTGATTTTAATATAAAATATATAACTTAGGTAGCTTTGATAAAAGTGAAATCTCATTGGGAAGCTTCGATAAAATTGAAATAGTATAAAAAAATTGTCTACATGGCATTATTTTATCATTCTATTAATTTTTTCTTCGGAGAGAAAAGTCATAATTTTATCATTTTATTATTTATTATTTTAAGTTGAAATTTCCTCTAGTGACTAGATCCATTTTTTGGGAGAGAAGACATCAATAAAGGGAACCTAGTAAATGCTTTGTATGATTGACGCTAATTGACATCGGTCCACAAACATTTGAATGCACCAGATCTAGAATCATCTTAGATTTGTGCTCATTGCTTGGGAAATCATCCTTGGCATGTGTAACATACATAACATATATACATAAATATTAATAATAATAATAAATAATAGAACTAAGGGACACATCCCTTCATGAACAGTAGCTATAAGTGCCTTTAGGATTTGTATTTATACAACACTCATTGTATCTTCAATCATCTCATATTATTCTTATATTATATATTTATATGTATGGATTCTTTGATGCTTGCATATCTATTTTGGATATTGATTGTTTGAACCATATTGGTTCATCACAACATGTTTGACAAGTGTACACCCTATGCATACACCTTGGTGTTCAATGTTGAAAATTGGAAGACTTGTGACGATGTCCCTCAAAATAAGCAATGCTTGGTAATGCAGGCACCCCATCCTCTTGTGCCATAACTTGCATAAGTAATATGTGCTATGAACTAGGGTGTGAATAGGTTCACCTTGTATCCTGTACAAATTTCCTTCTCTAACCCCAATCACCTGAATTGATCATGGTCTAGACTCCTTCAATCTAATGAGGACTTATTGGTTCTTGAACTCTACTTCATAGCCCTTATCTTCCATGGCCAAAATTGGAAGTAGATTCTTCCTGAGACTTGGTACAAATAACACATCATCAGAGTATAAAGATTTACCTAACTGGAATTAGAAAAAAATGGTACTTATTCCTACTAACAGATATTTAACATCATCAACAAGATCAACCTAAACTCTCGAGACGTGCTCCTTTAGAATTGAAAATAGTTCACGGTTCAATGTCATATGCTCCAATGTCCACATACTTACACAACTTCCTTGGTGTGTTCTCTACACAACTTCTCTTCCCATCTTGTCATATTTATGCTTTGATAGAGATAATTATTCTCCTCAATTCTAGAAACCAACTTGCTTAGTTTAAAACTAAGAGATCAAAGGAATTTAGAGTTAACTATTATTTATTAAGTGAAATTACAAAATAATATTATTTCACACTTTTACTAAATGGTCACTAAGAAGTTGTCTCAAACTACTTCTCTCATGCTCACACCTAACTTGTACAAGAATCCCTTATACATGTTAATACTACTTCGGGAAATCCCTTGCCCACCTTGACCGCAACCTTGTCTTACCATGTTTGAATTTGTTCATAATTATTTTCCTTCTCCTCTCTATTAAATCTTCTCCCTAGACTTCTAATGATTTTTCATGTTGATCCCTTCCTTTTCCTTAGGCTCCCCCTAGAAAATTACAGCACCCTCCATCATGGCATTGCTAGAAGGTAGCTTTCTCCTCCTATCTCTTATCTCTATTTCTTGATGCTCTCTTTCATTTGTTCTATACGAATGCAACCTTGTCTCTTGCTCTTATTTTGTTTTCTTAAATTCATAGTCTTGCTCATTTTGGTTTTTCTTTTTACTTTTGATCTTCCATGGCATTTGTGATTGGCTTCTTTTTCTCCTATTTTTTTTCATGGCCCTTATGTTTTGGCTCCTTTTCTTCTTTTGATGGCCCTTGTGGCTTTTCTCGTGGATTTTTTTCTCATGTCTTCCTTCATGACCTTCGTGTTTTAGATTCTCTTAATCATAACTCCTTTCATGGACTTCGTGATCTATATTCATCTTCTCATCTTCTTTCATGTCAACATGTGGTCTAGCTTATTTTTTTCTTTTCATGGCCTTTGTGTCCTTGCTCCTTAACTAATAGATTTTTTAAATATTTGTTCTTGTTGGTTTAACTTCTTTTATCCACCCACCTTGCCTTAAAATGCACATCCTTACCCTTTTGGGGGTGTAGTTCCTCATCCTTACCCTTTTGGGGGTGTAGTTCCTCATCCTTGTCCCATTTGGGGTAGGATGTGTTATATTTTTGGGTCCACTTCAAAAGTATTCACACCATGTTTGGGGGTGCTTCATTAGATTTGAGGTACATGGTGTATGTTCAACCTCTATGTGGTTCATGATGGATTGTAGCATAAAAGATGGTTTGTGATCGATATGCACACTTGAAATATCTTACTAAGTGGATGCTTGACCTCATTGATTGTTAGCTTAGTGTACTTCCCTTGGGCATTGGAGATTTATTGTTTGGATGGTGGACTCACTTCATGATGACCATATGGAGGATTCATTTGGTGGGAGAACACCCTATAGAGGATGTGGATTATCATGCATCATGGAGGAGGACTTCAAGCCCTAGATGGCATGTAGTAGCTTGAATTTTTATTTAGAGGATTGTAGATGGCTCGGGAATGCTTAAGGATTCAACAATATTCAACTAGCTTCCCTAGTGGAGCACTTTGGTTTGGAGGATAGATGGAAGCCATGGGGGCTCGAGATGGAGTGGTGTGGACTTTCCTTGTGTAGCTACATCACCTTGGAGTCCTTATTGTGCATGATATCATCGTTAAAGCATGGCACTTGTACTCTAGAGTGGAGGTCTCACTTATATGGCATACATGGGCTCATGTAGGTTGCTTATAAGGGCTTGTGCCCACATAGTATAAATATAGTAAGGTTGTAATATTTCATTCATATGACTTATGTATTCATTCTTTCTCGCTCTCAAGTAGAGATGTGACCCAGAAGAGGAGAACACGTATCCTCTCTCTCTCTCTCTCTCTCTCTCTCTCTCTCTCTCTCTATATATATATATATATATATATATGTGTATATACATATATATATGTATACATATACATATATATATGTATACATATACATATATATATGTATACATATACATATATATATATATATATATATACATATACATATATATATATATATACATATATATATATATACATATACATATACATACATATACATATACATACATATACATATATATACATATATATACATATATATATATATATGTCTTCACTTGCATTTCTCTCTCTCTCTCTCTCAGCACTAAGATTTCTTAGTCTCTTTGGAGTTTCCTGGGGAATCTTGGAGCTCTAAGGTTATGGTTTTCCCTTAGAGATTGAAGACTAGGGATTCGGGAGAAAACCCTAGGTTGGACTTGTGAAGAAGAGAAGAGGAGGATGTTTTGCCTTGGAAATTGTATTATACTTAAACCCATAAATTTAAATAAAATATAGAAAAACACGAGAGAATATATCAAATAGATAGCTATGTTCACTTGCCTCTTCAAGGGGGAAACCTCCAAGAGAAAAGCTCCAAATACAATGACAACTATTGACTCACATTACATAACATACTACTCAGTATAATAGTGCTTCAATAGTCAAAGGCCTAATTATGTGTTGTCCCACTAGTTTCTTAATGTAAAAGGGACTTACAACAGTCCTAGGGCAGAAAATTTAGAGGTTAACATCTTAGGAACCTTCTAGAAATAAAGTAAAATTTCTGAATTGCATTGAAGTGTCATTCTGGTGAAATTTTCAACAAGATGCCCTTGCCTCCACAAGCCTATCAAAAAGTGTTGCATTTTTCCTACTCATTCTTGTATTGATTAAACATCTCCTTGGTTGAGGGGTCAACAACTCTATGGGTAGGTAGGTAGGTCTTGTAGTCTCCCCAACCATATTTAAATCCCCATTGAAACATTGACCCCTTATGATAAGGAAGGAAGGATAGACACCCCCTATGATAGAATTCCCCATGGGTGTTCCTTTGAACGTCTCAACCCTTGCTAAGTCACAAGTTATTGGTATAGCTAGCTTGGGAGTTGTTAGATATACTCTTGGACTATATTGGTAGCTAGACAGATTTGAACTTAGGCCTCACCTGGGTAGTCCTCCCAAATACCAATTCACATCTTTGAGGTTCCCTTGCTTTCACAGGATCATATACTAGTGTCACATTTTTGCTACTTAACCTTATACTACTTAAGGGTAGATTTCCCATACTTGTTGGTATATCCAATACTATCATATTTTTCTGACTCATCCTTGTCTCTCTTAAGGGCAAGGTTCCCTTTATTTTGCTAGATCATCTAGCCTTTTCACCTTATTCTTGTTTATCCTTGCCCATCTTAGTGGTATACTTCCACGCAATTTACAACGTGTCCAACATTGTTGCCTTTTATCTACTCAAACTTGTGATGTTCTTATACCAAGTTTCTTTGCCTTCACAGGATCACCCAATGTTGTCACCTTCTCACCCTTTCTCCCTTGCCTCATCTTGGGCAGAGTTTAATTTTCTTTGGATAGTATTTAACTTTTCAACTATTTTTTTTGTGTTCACCCTTACTCTACATTGGGAATGTTTTCCTCCTTTCTCCATGCTCCACTCCTGGTGGGTGTCACTTGGATTCCTTTCCTCCCTCAAGGAAAGTTATTACCTTAGTTCAAGATGTTATTTTCCTTCTATGTATACAAAAGCTAGAGCCCTTTGGAAATTTCAACAAAATGGATCCTCCTTCCACATGTCCCAATATGTCTCTCATGGAAAACACAAGCACTTAAGAGAGAGCAAGTATCACGATTCTCACCCACCTTTCTTTCTTTCATTTATTTATTTATTGTCATAATCTAATTGCTACTTGTTGGAGTACATAGTAGTTAAGGATTTATTTTCTTCCCTCTCATGGAATATCTTGTTTTTCATGCATCAATGTTTGTTGCATTTCTACTCTTTACATGCATTACTTGTCACGATACACACATGGGAAGCACAAGTGGTTTTGAGCTTGTCAATGTAGCAGCACATCATGTTGCCATTATGGTTATTAGGTAGAGTGTTATCACATGGTTTGATTCCCTCATGTCAAGGAATTTGCTTGTTACCATTACCAGTGGGCACCCTCATGTTTTATACCCATTCTTATTGCATTATTTTCTCTTCTATTTATTCCTTGCCATTCAATATTTGTGACAACTCATTGTTCTTCCATTTCATGAACTCTAGCTCCTTCCATGGGGCTAAGATATAGTCTATGGTTTTTGCACTTCAAACTAACCAAACATTTATTGTGATAGATATAGACATGAGGGCATTTTATAGTGCATCATTTTCCATTGAGGAAACCAAGGTCCTCATGTCCATGCTAACGATTACTCATAATGTGTTGAAGTCTCTCCTTTGGAGTCTTGTACCTAAATCTAGATGAGTGGTTGTGATTTCCAATTTTATTATCTTGTGCAATGGAAGTTCCCCCTTTCATATTTGTCCTCCTTGATTTCATGTTTGTCTATGGCAAGTGCTATGGTTGACCCATGCGAGTCTCTCTTTTTCTAATCAAGATCCATCTTGGGCCTCGCACAGTGGTTAGGGTGTTAATTAGTTGTGGAGCCTCCCTTGTGTCCCTAGACATTCTTAATATGCTAAAGCACATGCTTGGAGGTGTTACCTAGTCAAACTTTACCCAAACTTGAGTGGTTTTGGCATAAGTTATAAAATTCTACTTTATGCACGATTGATTTTAGAATCAAATATGCACTTGAAATAAACACATAAAACAAGAAAGAAAGAAAAAATTGTAATTCATCAGATAATATATATTGCAAAAATACTTCCAAGGAAACACAAGATGGGCCATCCCATGTACACATATACCACTCCCATGTATCTCATTGTATATTGTGTTATATATAGAACCCTAAGAGAGATAGGTCATCTTAGGGAAAAGCGAAA
>LPNX010852654.1:100909-111161 GCA_001517045.1 Pseudotsuga menziesii | reverse complement strand
AGGCTTCTCTGCAACTCTGGAAGATAGAGAACGTTCTTCAACAAGAAATCAGGGAATCTAGGCATCTTTAGTCGAATGGTGCCCATTCCCTTTGGTTTAATACTCGACTTATCTGCAAAGTAAACTATGCCATCTATTGTTTCATTCAGTTCTTCAAAACAGTCTTTTCTAAATGTCATGTGTGATGTTGCACCAGTATCAAGCAGCGAACAATCTTTATAAGATGAGAGAGAAGTCATTTCATTAAATCCAAGATTACAATGTGCAACAATACAAGAATCATAAGATTTACTAGCATTTTGGTCATCTTTCTTCTGGTTGTGCTTGTCTTTGATGGAGTCCCATGAAGCCCAACATTGATCTGATGTGTGCCCAGTCTTTTCGCAACGCTTGTACTGCAAGTCTGATCTTTTGCTTCTGCCCCCTCTGCCTCTGAAATTTCTTCTTCCTTGTCCTCTCTCTTTGCCGCAATCTCCCTTGGAAGGGTCTTTGTATTGGTCTTTGCCAACTAGGGCAGCACCAATACTAGATGCCAAAGAGTGCATCTTTACAACCGTTAGTGTAATTTACAATAATAAACTTGATATGACAAAGAGATATAGGAAAACAATAACCTTGCAGGTCTACAGTCTCTGCCAAGGTGAATACAATGCAAGCTTCAGGTGAGCATACACAAGCTTCTTCAGTGTACAAAATATATCAATCACGAGCTTGAAATATACAGCAGCATTCCTTTTTATACAATATGTGGAGGCACCAGAAGCTAATATATTAGTGTGCAAAGGATATAAGTGCACAAAAATCAAGCACCAGACTATATACCCTGCAAAATCAAGTGATTAGCAGCAGCAATTGTCTGGATCGCAGCAACAATCTTCACATTCAGCTCCACGCAGCTCCACTCAGGCAGCTCTTCAACTTGGTCGCAGATGTGATATGCTGATAGGTATTATGCAGTCTTCAATATATGATATCAATCACACTCCAACGCAGCCAGCAGTCTCCAGCATAAAAGATAGGTTTTATGCAGTATGATATCAATCACATAAGAAAATCTCAGCATCCATTACACAGTCTCAAATCCCAGCATGCATTATATCAGTCTGGCAGCATACATTATATCAGCAGCATACATTATATCAGTGTTCATTATATCAGTTTGGAACTAGGGCAAAACTAGGGTTTTATGCACTTTAATTCAAATTTACAGCGTCCATGGGCCCATTCCACCCATCATCCTTCACGCATATGAGAGAAGGCACTAGTCTTTACATCTATATCAAAGTTTCAATACAGAAGCTAGGTCACGGGCCTCTTTCAAACAATGCAAATGAAAATATTTGCAGATTTTTCACTTAAACTCCATGCATAGAAATTAGGTCAAAAAAACTGAATGACGGTGCAGAGAACAACGACCAAATCCACGCGCAGTTCAGTCTTCAACGCACTAAAGGAGAAGAATATCAGTAGTATATCGGCAGTTCAAAATCGCAGGCTCTCTTCATTCTCCCAGGCTCTCTTCATTCACGCAGGTTCTCATCAAGCAGCAAGCAGCAAATATCAGTCAGCAGTCTCCCCACGTAGGCAGCAGTCTCTCCTCACCACCGCACCAGGCAGTCTCCACGCAGGTCTCCACGCGTTCAGTCTTCAACGCTGTCTAGAGGAAGTTTGCAACTTCCAAAGGGATTGAATGTGGTGTGGAACAGTTGATAGTTCAACGCAGGCCCTTCTGCTGGAAGTACAACGCATTCAATATATAAGTCTCCAGCACTCAGTCTTCAACGCAGGCTTCCAAGTCGCAGCGATAGATCACAAAAACTCAACAGTAAAGGTCACGAACTGATTCACTCTCCACGCAGATATTACGCAGGTCTTCACAACGCAGGTCTTCAACGCAGTTCTTCGGGCAGGCAGCAGTCTCCACGCAGCTGAATGATTGCATAGGCCACCAACAAGCAGCTCCAACGCAGTCTTCAACGTGACTGTCTCTCCACGAGCAGTCTCTCCTCACATCAAATTTCAGCACAAAACACGATGCTCCACGTAGCAAATAACGCGGTGATTAACAGGCTTGTTCCCCCTGCTCACCAGCTAACCTTGGGGCACTCTCTATGCCAATACCAATGCCCTTCCCTTCGTGTTTCCTCCACCTTACGATCGTGGTCAAGATCATTGTGTTTCTTCCAGGCTGTAAGGTTCTTGTGAACTAAGCTCGGTCCATAAATAAGTGCTGAGCCACCAGCAGCTTCAATATGGAGGGGATATGTCAAAGGAGTTTGATGTCGAGGGCATGTTTAAAACAGTAATTGACTCATGGAGAACAGCTACAGGAATAATATAAGATGGAGGTCGCATAAGAAAACCAGCGGAAATAAGAGCGTGATGCAGACTAGGGTTGGGGTTACACTTCCAAGGTCTTCAACGCAGCAGTAGTCTCATGAGAATGAGAATAACGCATACAATGAATGCACTGGCAGGAGGGAAGAGCAGAGGGCAGACTGGAGGTCTGGCAATGCACTGGCAAGCATACAGGCTGCCAGGACTGAAATTTAACAGCGGGAGTTATGGCAGGAACCCGCTCTGATACCACTTGTTGGTAATAACTCCCGATTGATTATTATTCCAATGCAAATGCCTATATTTATACAAATCACATGGCGGTTGGGTTTCACCTTCCGCTCAACCTGTTTGGCTTCCTACTATTTATTTATTTATTTATTTACATTATATAACCCTAACGGATTATATTCTAACAATGAAGTTTAATCGCAGCATCACTTTTTGTTGCATTGAGAGTAGTAATATGCTATACAACCTAGTATAGAGAGATGTTAGTATAGAGATGTTATGTGATAACAAAAAATAAATTAAGTTATATGCTCTGGTATATCAAATAAATTTCAACTTTTACACAAATTAAAAAGATTAAAAGTAAGCATAAATTCATCTTAAATCTGGATCTATTTTGTCTTAATTTTTAATTATAAAAAAATACCTAAGAAATGAGATCCCTATCAATGCTTCATAAATCAGGTTTTAAAATAAATCTATACTGATGAACATTAAATTTCTCCTAGATGAAAATTTGAGTAAGATAACAAAGGAAAATTAGATGAAAATTAGAGTAAGATAACAAAACCAAATAATGTAACCGCCCCCACACGAAGTATCTTGAAGATATAAAAAAATATATTGATTTTCCTTGGTTCAACTGATAATGGGAACAACATGAACAACATGAGGTCTTGCATAACTCAATAATTCAACCTATATGATAAAAAACTTAAAAAGGCCAAAAGATGAACAGATCAAACTGCAGAAACTAATCCAGTCAGTCATCATTACTGCAAAAAGCAGACCAAATACATAATTTATAAATCAACAGATAATGGTCGCCTTCTGTAGCGAACCATCACCTTATCTTTGACACCGACCACCATGGCATTCCAGTCGATCTCTGGAAATGGGGAGATGAGTTCCAATTCAAAATTTCGGAGTAAGTGAGTCCATATAGCTTTGATCTGCAGGTAGGCAAAAGGTTCACCAAGACAACCATGTCTTCCCCCACCAAAAGAGATGTATGAAAAGGCACCTGCAATCTTATCTTCTTCACGATCAGGAGCAAAGCGATCTGGATCATATGTATCAGGATTCTTAAAGATATGTGGTAATCTATTTGCGAACGCTGGAGATGTTGCAACCACATGTCCTTTGGGTATGACATAGTCCTTCCCGTCCTTGGCAGTAACAGTAAAATCCCTGTGATTACTGCGAAGAAGAACAATCAATGGTGGGTGCAACCTCAGGGCCTCCTTAATACACCTATAAAGAACATCCATCTCAGCCAACACGTCATGGTCTAGTTTTTCTCCGTGGCGCTTCTTCACATCTTTCTGCTCTTCCAAGACAGCAGACATGTATTTTTTATGGCTGTTAAGAGGCAAACCATGATTTCCTTTAACATCATTTCCCCAGATTTTTTTTCATGCATACTTTTTTCAACTAAATGCACTTCTGAATATAAAACAGAAATATATGAAAGTGAACTATGCTGGAATTAATGATGATGGGCTTGCCCTCTGGAAGACAAATAAATATGCATGTCTGAAAAAAATTAACAAAAGCTAATTAAATGGCAACAAAGCACATAGTAACGGAGAAAATAGCCTCCAAAAGCACAAGGATTTTAAAACCAGTCGTCTCACCTTAAGAGGTATGCCCCAGTCCAAGTTGACGTGATTGAACTGGTATGTTGACCAGCAAAAAGAGCAGCTATTAGAAGACCTGTGACCTCACTTTCAGTTGTTGGACGACCATCTTTGTACTTGGAGTCTATAAAAGATTGTAGCATATCCGGTTCCACATTACCAGATCGCTTCCGACCCTGAATGATCTTGGTAAATATTTCAGCTAGTTTCTTCCGTGCTTTGTCTCGGCGACGATGAGCAGGTATGGGCAGATATGGAAAAACTACACTAATTGGGAGCATACCACTGTCAAGGTCATGAAAAAGGCTAGAAACATCCTCAAACAACTGGTCTCTGACTTCCCTCCCAAGAAGACATCTACTGGCAGTTAGAATAATTAGATGTTCCAGCTCATGTTTGAGATCAACCACACCCTCTTCCCCCCACTTGGCAAAGTAACTCTGTAGAAAATAAAAACAGATTTTATTATGTCAGCCAAAGTAAACACAGCCTATTTTGTTTTAAGATAGCATTAATTAAAAGCGAAAAATCTTTCTGTCAACCAGGACAAAAGCCAGATTGCGGTGCTTTATTAACTAAGAGCTCAGCAAGAGATAGTAAATGGTTTATGTCAATAATCAAACATCGAAATTATGCACCCAAATTAGTTTGCACTTGTGAAACAAGAAAGGATTGCCTAATGGAAAAAATGAGAGCATTCTTAAAGCAAAGGAGAACGATTTATGCATCTGCAGGAAAAAAGATGACTGTTAACCCAGCATGGTCAAGCTCGTTCGTCTTCATTGTTTGTGGATATCCAACAACATGAAATCACAAATCATTGTCATATGCAAATGAACGTAATTTTCAATAAGACACTCTTGGCTTAAAGTTTAAGCAGGGAATAGAAAAAGAAAGAATAAAGTTGCTGCTCCTATATGATCTCCATCAAGAAGTTCCACTATGGCACAGCATTGAAAAGGACGATAGTCATGAATGCAACTAGCCGGAGATAATAGGCATTTACTCGGACATCTTTTATACTGTTTACAGTCTGTAACAAAACGGACACAAATGCATATAGCTAGTGGAGAGAGACAGTTAGATGACTCTTATGCACGTGTGGGCACATTTCCAGAGGCAGACCATACAGCAGAAAGGTACAGGCCGTACAGCACGTGTGGGGCTGTACAACAGGCCATACAACTGTGACTTGGCACAGAAATCGAGGTATTTGTTTGCTACTGGGGTTTGGTGAATTTCTGTCAATGAGGGTTGAAGAAATTATTTCTTGTCTTCCTTAAAAGGATAACCTGTAAAGGAAACCGAAGTTTTACCATTTTGTGATGTTCCAAGCCATATTGACCACTTAGTAAGTTGACTATTTATGAATTTTTGGGTTAGGAATTTGGTAAAATACTTTTGGCACAAGCTGACTGATAAGCTTTGATTGGAGGTCCTGGTTGAGAATTTCTCTCAAACACTTTGCACACGAACTGCTGAAGGTGACTGTCACACAAGTGAAAATTAAGAAGCACTGTTTGGTTTACATATTTCGTCAAACACTTGAGGGAATGTTGGCTGTAACTGACTGGTGCATAATTCAGCCTCTTGTAATAAAAGCTTTTGTCTTGACTATAAGTCTAATATTATGTTTTATCCAAATAGAATATGGCACTACCAAATAATACAAGCATAACATAACAGCAACAAAACAACTCTAAATATCAGAATTATGACACATTACTCAGATCTGCAATTTTGGATAAGACAAATGGTTTACATGCCTGGAACTTGAAGAGTAGAGTTTGCACTTGATATTTGGTTCCAAGGAAAGAAAAAGAGTCACCAAGGACTTGTAATCTCCCACAAATAAAACAATCTCCTTCCACACCTGTTCACAGAGAAGAGAAAGGACTGTCTGCTGCAAGAAATATAAACTTCAGAGGAGCATGCTGCTACAGGAATGATAGCCTCCAATAAAGTCACGACATGCTGTACTTTAATCTCTAGAGTACACTGTAGATACACTCCTTGAGAATGCTTGGCTGCCACTATAGATTTCGCCCTCACTGAAATGACTGTTACAGACACATTCCTTTAATTGTTATCAGCCTTTCTTGCTTCACGACTTGGCTGCCACTATAGATTTCGCCCACACTGAAATGACTGTTACAGACACATTTATTTAATTGTTATCAGCCTTTCTTGCTTCACGACTTGGGAGAATGGCTCATCAATAGGCACTCTTGGAGACTTCAACAAGCAAGCAACGTCTTCCACATGAAGTATGATGGGTTCCTCTACCAATACGCCCTCCCTCTTTCCGAGTAGCAAAATGTTCTTCAGAGATCCTGTCGTTGGGTCATGCAAGCCACTTCTTAAGTTTTATGCCGCAGTAAGTTACATTAACCGCTGATAGATTAGCTTGGGTTAGCATAGTCAAATGGGTTGTGCTAAAGAGGTTAAATCAAAGCAGTTTCAGTGCTCAGATCTGGGTCCAAAACTCCTGGAAGGCAAGTTGACGTTCTAATGCGGCCAACTGAATTAACTATTGCATCCCAGACCAGGTGAAAGTCCCAGTGACCTTGATGGCCACAAAGGCAGCAGATCTCAAAGGATTAGGTCAGCTGCAAGTAATAGGTGAGATTTCAATGAATTAGGTCAGCTAGGTGAATTTGACAGAATAAATGCCTCTGGGTCGTGGCGTCTAAACCAAAGGTAGAGCCCACTACGTTACAAAGGATCATTTACCAACCCCAAAAAGAAAAATGGTAAAAAGAACTTGGGGTAACATAAGATGCAGATGGCTTTAATAGCGTATATTTTTATCAAATTATGGGAGATTTGCTGATGGGCAACGGTTCAGTCCGAGGTCGATAATTGCTAAGTCTTTTACTAGAGTTCCCTTCTCATCATAGTTTACATGGATTCTTGAACTTATGTCGTGAGTTTCAACAGGACAAGGCCAATTGCAAGTCCCTGTCAATTTGGCAGAATAGATAACCGTTTCCATTCTCACTGTGGTCTGGCCAATATGTATGATTTGTATAGCGTGTGTTTCAAAGTGACAAGACTGGTTGCAAGTCCCTTGCAATTCTGGTGGAATAAAAACTCTTCAGACCTACCACCTAAACAGAACTGCTTGGCAGAGCCGAGAGTGAAGCAATATGTTAATGAGATAATTTTTGTGATTTATTATAATGAACAGTGTGAAGCAGCCATCATGCATGTTTTCAATCCTAAAAGGGATGTGGATATATGATCAGAAGTAGAAAGCTTCTGTCTAGTTGCTGGGGAGCAAAGAATGTTCAATAGTTTTAACGCCCTCATATTCAACACAAAACCCTACTCTATAAGGTGGATATGGAACCGTAATACTTATGGATTAGGTTTGCCCTCTCATCAGTCTCATCAAAGCAGATAGGTTACATAATATGTGTTATCTGAAATTTTTTGTAAACATATTTGATAGTTAAGTATTGAGAGACTTCCATAATACAACATATGATATATTATTTTTGGGATTATCTGCATAGAGTAAGTCATTAGTCTATGACCCATATTCAAGAGTATTAGTCGCAGTTGACCAATTTCTTGTGATTTTTTATTAGTCCACTTAGCACTCATTGCATTGGGTGATGTTCACATGGGTGAAGAAGTGAGATTGAAACTAGCAAAATGAATCCATAGCATCAATCATCACCTTTGGGGCTTTCACCCTGTAACCAAGACTTATCTACATAGAGTAAGTCATTAATCTATGACCCATATTAACAAGTATTAGTTGCAACTAACCAATTTCTCATGATTTTTTAACAGTCCACTTAGCACTCATTACATTGAGTGATGCTCACGTGTGAAGATGTGGGATTGAAACTGGCGAAATGAATCGCATAGCATCAGTCATCACCTCTCGTCACCTCTGGGGCTTGTATCCAATAACCAAGACTAATAATTGGAGGTCATCCATCCCAAGACTTCTTTGGCTCAAGCATGCTTAACTATGGAGTTTACCCCACAATCAAGCCCACTTAGCTTGCTAACCTATTTGCAAAACCTTAGCAAGTATTGTGCCTTATGAACTATTCAATTAGAGCTCCATTGACTTTTATGTTTAAGTATTGAGAGGCACCCATATGGTACAACATTTTTGGGATTATTTACATAGAGTAAGTCCCTAATCTATGATCCATATTCTTGAGTAATAAGAATTAGTCGCAATTGACCAATTTCTTGTGATATTTTAAATAGTCCACTTAGCACCCATTGCATTGGGTGATTTTTGGGATTATTTACATAGAGTAAGTCCCTAATCTATGATCCATATTCTTGAGTAATAAGTATTAGTCGCAATTGACCAATTTCTTGTGATATTTTAAATAGTCCACTTAGCACCCATTGCATTGGGTGATGTTCACAGGGGTGAAGAAATGGGATTGAAACCAACGGAATGAATTGCATAGCATCAATCATCACCTTTGGGGCTTGGGAGGTCACCCCTCCCAAGAATCCTCTCGCTCAAGCGCATTTAACTATGGAGTCTTCCCCACAATCAAGCCCACTTGGCTTTCTACCCCATTTGCATAATCTTATCAAGTATCGTGCCTAATGAACTTTATAGTTTCAACTTTTATCCTTGAAATATATGTCCACATGTTTGTTGTACACAAAAGCATGTGACTCACACCCAGTCTTGATTCTTGACTATATTCCAGTGCATCTATCTGCCTTGTGACTCTGCCGAGCTGGCACATGCATTGGGGATAAAAGTAAAAACAAAAATCTCAGACTCCAAACCCAAATTTATCTTTGGTACTATGGGGCAAGTTTCTTCAATATAGCCATGTCTAGAATCCAAAGTCCAAGCATGGTAGTTGAGGAAAACACAATACATTTTGCTTTAACAATTTATCAAAAAATTGGAATTCTCAGGACTCTTCAACATGCTATACATGGTTAGGAGTTTGTGACCTAAAAAGATGTTATGCTCAACCCAACTTATAATTCTGTCAGCATGCAATTGCTTGTTCTCGCCTTGCCTTTAAGTTAGAACAAAGCCCACAGAAGATGAAATTATGTATTAGAGATTAGAGGTTTTTCTTTCAATTATCTTTTTTGATTTTATGGAGTCAATGAACATTGAAAAGCAACCCCATTATTTATTATTTTTGTGACTGTAATTCATGAAATTCATTCCAGAGTATCTATTGGAGAGTCTTTACCCCCTGCCTTTGAAATCCGAGTCCGATAATTTCTCCCTGATTACCTTACTCTCTCAGCCTCTTGGAAAGCTGCCTTTCTTGCTCACATTCTTTGGAAAGCAGTCCAAGAATCCTTCTCTCACACCATCCACCCACTCCATCCACCCACTATAGGTCTCCCTCCCTTGGGGTTCTTCTCCAATGAACAAATGGTACGATGAGGAATGTTACGTTGTGCATGGGAATCTCATATACAACCTAGCCCGTCATCCTGACTTAATCATGACTAGCCATAAGGATGATCTTTTCCTTCTTAGAAGGAAGAAACATAATTTCCTAGTTGCTAGGAGGAGGGAGCTCCTTTGTCCCATCCACACATCACACAAGACCTTTTGGCGGACTCTCTTCCCTTGAAAAAACCCTCTAGTTGACATTTTCCCCACACCTAATGGTCCATGCCCACTACCTCTATGATGTCCCAGGCCACTGACCCCTTCAGGTCTTCACCCTCCCTCTTCTTGTCATTTCTTTAGTTTGAATTCCTCAAACATGGGATGGGATGTTTACTTTACACCATAGTTGCATATATCGGCGATATATCGCCGACATCGCGATATATCGCGACACAATAACCCCGGCGATATATCGCCACTAATTTATCGCGATAAATTCCGATATTTTCAATATATCGCGATATTTTAATATATCGCGATATTTTCCGATATTATCGCGAGTCGAACGAAAATATCGCCCTGCTGCCCGAAAATTAGAAAAAAACGCCCATAACAGTCCGCGGCCGGGTTTTTTCAAGTCATTTGGACATTTTAGCTTGGAGAAAGAGGAGCTTTGGCGATTTGGGAG
>LPNX010852654.1:79101-92920 GCA_001517045.1 Pseudotsuga menziesii | reverse complement strand
TTAGCTGTAGTGTTCCTAACTATATCCGGCCATAACTCATTCTCCTCCAGTATCAGTAAAATTCTGGCCTTCCACAGCACAAAATTTCCTGTCCCATCCAACCTATCCTCTAGTCTAAGACCTGTAGCCATCTCTACACCAACCCAACAAAGTGCTGCTCACTGACAAAAGGTAAAATACTAAAAATTTCTGAGATCTGAAAATTTTTGTGTGTCTGCAAACTATCACTGTTTTCTGCCTCCAAGCTCTGATACCATGAAGAAATTCTGCGTTTCACTGTTTTCTGGTTTATGTCAACATTTCGTGGTTTTCACATACAGCCGGTTTTGCATTGACTGTAGGTTACTTATGAAATTTTACTGAACAATTAAACACACAGTAAAATACACTAACAGGCTGAAAAACACATTTAACAATCACACCATAAAATGATAGACTCAAAGATTTTTGGCCAAAATCAAGCCCTGGAAAAACCCCCACAGGGAAAACCAGTTAGAGAGAGAGAGAGATTTTATTATCTTCAGCAAAATATCAGAACAGAAATACAGTGAAAATTTAACTTATCTCCACCCAAGATTTCATCTCAAAATCTTGAAAAACGTGCCCAGCAAAGCCTCGAAAACTGTGCAGAAAAAATAACAACAGTCCGTACAACTGTACGGCCTCGATTTTTGTGCCCTGTTTTATCTCGAAAACTGTGCAAAGTTTACCTCGATTTCTGTGCCAAAAATAAATGCAGTCTGTACACCCTCGAAAACTATGCCAGCAATTAATGCAGTCCATACCCTCAATTTCTGTGCAGTCTCTCTTCTTGGGAATCGTGCCAATGCCCTAGCTCGACCTCCTCTCTCAGCTCAGTCTCTCCTTCTCCAAAAATGAAAAAGTGAAGTGTTTTGCCTCCCTCAACCCTTTTTGTCTAAACCCTAAGTGGGAATCTAATCCAACGGTGGAGAAAGATCCAATCCAATGGCTAAGATTCAATGAGAGTAAAAATCACATTTATTTAAATCACTTAAATAAATTTACTCACCCACTTAAATTTATCAAAAAGTGACTTTAACTTTATAAAGTCTCATTAAGTAGCTTTTAATGTGAGGGTCACCTTTTTTCCCTTTCTAAGTGACTTAGGCAAAAAATCACTTAGGGAACAAATTCCTAGGTACAAAACTAACAGGCTAAACTAAATATGCTGAAGTAAACTGTATGTTGACAAGAAGTAAACTTGTCAGATTTCACTGGTTTCCTTTTTATCTAATCTGTATGTAGTATTCTTACCCTATTAAATGGATTCTAAGGAACTTAGAAACAAGAAAATTAGTGTTTGTGTGTGTATATTTTCCAAAGAAAAAGTTTCATATCCTTTATATTGCCATTGAAAATAGAAGTATACATTTAATGCTATGAATTTTGCATCAGACTAGAAAGCATAAAACCTCCATATATCTACCAAAAATTTGATAAATGCTAGTTACATACTAACTCCTTCATCTTCTATCAACATTATCTTCATATATTAAGCTTTTATTTTCCAAGAAAAAAAATCGTATTTTCCATTTATAAAATCAGAAAATACATTCTTGAGGTCTCCCTTGACAGACTCCAAAAATGGCTCGGGGATATGTAAAAACAGGTCTGAAAATAGGCCAAAAAAAGTCTAATATACAGAATCATAGCATTTGAGTTACTTTTCGAGCTGAGAAAAATTCAAAAGTCGACTGATATTTCTGCTGGACCAACTATAAGGTCAATGTTTGAGAGGAAACCAGTGTGCCCCTCTAAATTCTTCCAGATTAAGGGAACCCGGTTGCATCTCAAGATGATCTGGTTGTTTGGAAAGACGATTTGCATGTGTGTTGTGTTCTCTGTAAATATGACTAAACCTGATATCCTGAAATTCTCTACAGATAATCTTTAGATGACGATTTGCATGTGTGTTGTGTTCTCTGTAAATGTGACTAAACCTGATATCCTGAAATTCTCTGCAGATAATCTTTAGATGATCAGCAAGCTGTGTGATGCCAATGTCTCTGACAACCACCTCATCCTTCATCCAACTGATAACCAAGAGAGAATTGCCAAATATCTTCAACTGATATATCCCCTTTACCGCAAGGCTGGCCAAAGAAGAAGAAAAAGGGGCTGGGCCCCGAAGTTCATCCCAATTTGTTAAAGTTAGTGCAGCTGCGAGACCCATTCTCAGAGAATGGTACCCTAGTCAATTGACTAGGACAGAGTAAGACCCTAGAAGCTACCCTAGGGCCCCCAGTAGTCTCCTGGGGTTCTTGGTCTAGGACCAAGCAGGTTGATGCCATGGCAAAGCCCCTAGCATGTGGCTAGGGCCCCTATGTGCCTCTAGGGTATTCTGGTCTAGGACCAGGGACGCGATGTCCAAGTAGAGCCTGCAGGTAGAGGCAGAGATATATTCTGGTCTTGAACCAGGGACACAATGTCCAAGTAGGTCCTGTAGGTAGTTGATCAACTTTCAGTGTGAGATTGAAACTCTGCTTAGTATTGAGAACCATTCTACGAGAGAATGGAGGACCCGGTCAGGGTCCAGGGATTGATCAACATGATTTAGTGTGAGACTGAAACTCAGCCTAAGGCTGAAAGCCATTCATTAAGAATGGAAGATAATGATGTCCCCTCTCCTAATCGATTATTGCTCGATTGCTTCTCAAGGGACTGGCCACCCCTTGACGATGTCCCTAGTACCTAACCCTTAGGAGCAGTGTTAAGGACAAAAGGATTGTACTATCTGTTTGGATCTTCCCCCTTATACAGTGATGACAAAAATATATATAAAAACTATGTACATTGAGAGTGAGAAAAATCCTTGGTCCTAATTGATTGATTGTCCACCTTTACGGTTCACCTTGATCTTGTGGTTGTTGACTCTTGGTCCTATTCTTACTTGGTCTTAGCACTCTCACTTGTGTGCACCTTTGACTATGATGACTCCTACTTTATGGAGTGTATTTATCTAATGGTTTATTAAAGACCATTGGACCATGTATTGTTATTATTACCTTATCTTTTGTTAAAGAACCCTTGACCCACTTATGGTTTTAGACTATTTACCTTATGTTGGATCTTTCAACTTTCACTTTATTATAAATTTATTAAATAATTATTTTACAGTCTTATTAATAGACTTTTGGACCACTTAGTCTTATCCTAAGTTATTTTTATAAAACGTTGGACCATTGTTACTTTATCTTTTGACCTTGTATTATTTTGAGGACCACCTTATTTTTACCCTAAGTAAATCTAAGTGTTATCATTCATCTACCCTAACCTATATAAGGAAAAAGATTATACGTTTACTATCAATGCGATTCTGCTCTGCGGCTTACCTTCACGATTATTTCGCAGCTTTCTTCACGGCTTGTTTTCACGGGCTTACCTTTCATGGTTCCTTCACAAGCTGTCTTCACGAGTTTACCTTCACGGCCTGGTCTTCACGGGCCTGTCACGGGTTACCTCTACAGTGATATCTGTCTGCCTGTCGGCTTCTTCACGTGCTGGTGATCGCTGCTATCTGTCTGGATCTACGATTTTACTTGACTTCTCCTGTCGATTCCCTCGCGTGTTTATCCTTTGTTGGTTACTCCACAAGTTTCCTTGCTAGTTCCTTCACGGACTGCTCTCTCGGTTCCTTCACGGTGATTGTCTGCGATCTTTTACGCGTCTGGTCTTGCCGGTTTCTTCACGTGGGTATCCACTGTGATCTTGACCGTCTGCATGCTTCCTCCACGAGCTTTCCCTACGTGGTCTGCCTTGTGTGACTCTGATTCACATCATCTCGTGAGGTTCACCTTATGCATGGACTTTGGTTGACTTCCACCATGATCATAAACATGTCTTCTAATATGGACTGTGTTTTTCCTTCACCGTGACAGAGAAGTTGTTATTCTAAGTGTGACCCTGAGGTTACTTTGTGTGAGTGTTGGGTTCTTTCCCAAGGTAACTGTGAGGTTGCCTATCAAGGGTGAATTGTGGGTTTATCAGTGTGATTGTGTGTCTCTATGCGACTGCATCCTTACTAGCATGACTGTGTGTCTCTATGCAACTGCATCCTCACTAGCATAACCGTGTGTCCTTCAGCTTGATTGTACAAGGTATGACTGTGTGTCATTTGTCAACTTGACTATACAAGGTATGACTGTGTGTCATTTGTCAGCATGACTGTACTAGGTATGATTGTGCTTCTTAACTAAGAAGTCTGGGTCAGTATGCTTCTGCCTTAATCATCTTAGGCTCTCTCTCAAGGTACGTAAAATTGTTTGCCTAGTTGACTTGTCCCTTCGGTGACAAGATCAAATTTGAGTATAAGGTTGATTCAAACACTGGTCATGATTCTTTATTGCTGATTTTTACTGTACGTTATTTTATCATGTTGTTACTGCACATGGCATTTGATGATTCTCGAGGACCAACGTTAACGCAGTAACTAATGGAGCGTTAAGTTGAAAGAGATGAAAATTATGTTCGTATTACTGTTTAAATTTTGTTAGCAACACTATTCTGAATTTGAATTTATATGTTCATGCACTTATGCTTAGTACTTGTATTAAAACATCACTACCCTTAAATTTCAACAGTTTGCACCTTTTCCTAGCACCCCCTTGCCCTGTAAAACATGATCCTCCTTCAGAAAGAGTACAAAACCAACTCCCTTGTTATTGTTCCTATCTTGATAGACCCCGTCAAAAAAAGCCCAAGATGCATCCACAGGAGGGTGAAATTGCTTAATTTTCCTCATTTTTGGAGGATTGACAAATTTATGATAGTAACAGAATATGGCAATGACCTGGGCAATTAATGGAGCAACTAGAGGAATTAGATCAGAAAAACAGCCTGATTGCCAATCATATCCCCTAAGAGACCAAGGGGAGACATCTGAATTAGTTGAAATATGTCGAGGAAAATTACTCCTTAAGACGAGCTTCATTGATGGGCCATTCCACCTCTCCTTTTTCTTTAGAGCCAATTCCAATTCATACCAGATCAAGCGAGCAAAGAACAATTGAGAAAAATATGGGTGTTCAATTTTTTAGCCATCTTGTAGAGAGAGCATATCCTCAGCCCATACATATTCAATTTCTGAAGACGATCCCCAGGAAGGACACGATTAGACAACATAAGCCATAGATGGAGAATGCTCTTGGGGGAGCAACAACCTTCCAAATCTTCTTCCACCACTATTGTTCAGGTTGATCATCTCTTTTGAATTTGGATTCATATCCCAATGCACTGAATAACTACCGCCCGCTAAATTATATATCCAGGCCTAAGAGTCATTATCCTCCTTCAGTCTTATATGACCTTGCGTAAGGGATTGCCGATAAGCTTCCCAAAGGCCTTCCCACTCACCTTCAAGCCCTTCCCACTCACCTTCAAGCCTTGAATCCGGAACCGAGATACATCCCTGTTGCCACAGATTAGTTTCTTGAGGGATGGAAATTCTGTCCAAGTTTTCCCGACCAAGGGATTGAAGGTGCTCAATCAAACTAGATGGAAAACATTGTTGGGACCTACAACCCATTATGGAGTTGGATCCTATTCACACCTATTTACCATTATCAACTCTCCAAGAAAGGTCCCAATCACAGGGAAAGCTTTGGTCATAGCTTTCCAATGGTTTGAAGCTTGAATTATAGGTTTGGACCGAAGACGGATCCAGTTGATGACTGAACCTGGAGCAATATACTTTGCCACTAGAATAGATTTCCATAGACTGTCACAGGTCAGAAAATTTCAAAGCAACTTGGCTACAAGAACATGGTTGGAAACTAAGATATTGTTTAGACCATGTCACCATAACCACCACAAGATTTGGGGGCCGCAATCTGCTTCCATTTAAACTAGATGAAAGCCTTAATATTCACCCTGATCCCACCATAAGTAGTTGAAACACATTTTCTAGACACGATCTGGAGTTGCTTTAGGAATGTGGGCGTTAGGTGCCAGTAGACTGAGATTGCCTCCAACACAGATTTGATTAGGATCAGTTTGTTGCCTCTTGAGATCCACTTGGTGCACCACAAATTTATTTGAGCTTCAACTCTGGACGCCAGTCAGAGCCAATCGAGTTTACTATACTTGTTGTGCTTAAGGGAAAAACTTTAGTATTTGATACACTCCTCAACACTTGCAACCTCAAAAGGAAAAATCTTTTCCAGAAAGGACCATAATCTAGATGTGCCTGCAACAGATAAATAGAGGATTTTCTGGCATTGATCTCCATACCTGTGGCTTAGCAAAAAAGGTCAAGCACCATCTTCAGTCTTTGGCATTCACAATTTGTTTGAAGATAGAACAATAGGATGTCATCAACAAAAAGGAGGTGAGTTAGAATTTCCCTCCCATTGAAGGAAACACCAACCAGTCTTCGACTACGACATTCGTCATGGATAAGTTTGCTTAGGCCTTCCATAATGAGGACTCGAAGGAAGAGATAGGGTGAAAGGGGACATCCTTGCTTGAGCCCTTTGGAAGATTTGAAGAAAGAAGACAGAACCCCATTAATCAACATAGCGAAAGAGGATGACTCAATACAATCCATGATCCAATTAGTCATCTCCAGGTTAAAGCCAATATGTAACAATATCAACTTGATGAAAATCTAGGAAGCCTTATCATAGGCTTTTGAAAGATCCAACTTGATAATTCCAACTCTTTGATTTTGCAACTTAAAAGAATGTAGACCTTCTTGTGTTGAGCCCATCGCTTCATGTATAGACGGACCCTTGAGAAAACCAAATTGTTCCTAAGAAATAACTTGCGAGAGAATTGGCTTGATCCTGATAGTAATGATTTTAGACACAATTTTAGAAACACCATTACATAGGGAAATAGATCCAAAATCAGACTCTAGTCTATCACATTTAGGAGTGAGAGCAATAAAAGACAAATTGATGGGTTTGGGAACTTTTATGAAGGTACGAGCTTCCTTCACTACCTTGAGCAAATTGTTACCAATATTCTCAAAAAGTCCACAAAGAATTCTATAGGCCATCCTTTAGGCCCTGGGTTTTTATCCTTCCGAAAAATCTTGAGAATAGCCAGAAGCTCCTCCTTCGAAATGGGACTGAACAACTCCTCATTCTCTTCATCCTCCATTCTAAGAAATTTATTAATGACTTGCAGAATACAATCTAGTTGAGCTTGGCCTAGATCAACATATTGAGGAGAAATGAAGAACCGCCATACTAGATAAATCTATGAAATCCCTCACTTGACGACCTTCTCCATCTTGAAGTTCCTAAATAGTATTAATGTTTCTCCGATGCTTAGCATAGTTTTGAAAATATTTGGTATTCTGGTCCCCAGTCTCAAGCTAGAGTGCTCTACTCTTCAACCACCATTCCATTTCATAATCGCTTAGGATATCAAATTTTTGCTGAACAAGGACAACCATCTCTCGAAATGCAATCTCCGATAAGAAGCCAGAAGGAAAACCAACAATGAGATCCTCTAAACCCTTTTTCAATATCTACGAGCTTGGCATCACATTTAAATATTTTCTCACGATTACAACTAATCGCACGAGCCTTAAGCTGATGAAGGGAGTCAACAACCTGAGGGGCCAACACTCTACTCAACCAAATTCTGGATAGGATCTTAACCCTCCTTCACAATCTTTTGAAATCTGGATCACCAGACCAACGAGATTTGTATTTAAATGGCGAACTTGGTTTTGAGTTAGAGACCGACGTCTAGGAATATTGGGAAATGGTCAAAGAATGCACACTTGCCTATCCACAACCAATATATCTAAGATTCCTTACGAAGAGATTCATGCATGAGGAAACAATCTAGTTTTTTTGCAATACCCCCACTACTAGTTTGCTTATTGCTCGAGGTAGGACTTATCTGAGACGATTGATGTCAACTCACCCCTTTTCTTCGAACATATCCTTGAAAAGAGATGCCATGTGATCTTTCCTAGCAGCATGTCCCCATATTTCATCTCTAGAAATAACCAAGTTTAGATCACCTCCAATGATTATATTGGGGCGTTGAAAACATTTGTCGCGCAACATCTTCTCCCAAAATTCCTGTTTATTATCATACAGACCATATATATTTAAAATGAAAAAATGTTGACCCAAAGCTCTTGAAAAAATCTCCTTTCCCAAGGCCAAGGGACAAGCAAATGAGTTTTCCAATAGGATTGAGCGATTAAAATAAGTAATTAAATTGTTTGAAAGACCTTCAAATTCAAGGGCAAATAAAAACCAACTTCCAAAGGTCTTCTCCAACATAGGAATCACAAACCCACCTTTCACTATAGTCTCTTGAATTGGCAAGATATTAGGATTTTCAACTTCCACTAGTGTTTGAGGGATGCTATTTTGGCCTACCCTCTCAGGCCATGAACATTAAGTGACAAAATTTTCATCTAGGAACCTCCAAGAGGGTTTTCTCTGTTGCCCCAATAATGCTCAATTGTCTCCCTTAACAATCTCTTTTCTAGCTTTCTCCTTTGCAAGATGCATGGTTGATTTCCTTCCTACCTTTGAAGGAAGGGAATTAGGTGGGTCATCAATCCCAAGACCCATTGTCTCCACAAACCCTTTGGAACGCGAATGAAGCATATAAGAACCTTTGCTTCTACCCCTCGAAATTTGACTACCACCAATTGTAGATTGAGATCTTAAAGAAAAAAACAACCTTATCAGAAGCTTCACAAGACAAATTCACAACTAGATCGTTGGGAACCTTCTTTGCACTAGGCTCCACAAGCTTCCATAAACAACCATCTTCCCCAAACTCCAAACCTTCTGGAATCAACTCAAGAGACCGAGGATTCCTAAATACTGGTTCAGAAGACTTACTGCACATTGGACTACGCATTGAAGAGTTCTGCCCAATATTTGTCAAACTGGTTGAGAGAGATATTGAGACTCGAACCCATTGAACAAATCTTGAGACGACACTTGCTCTTGCTGCTCCCTTTTAGCCTCTCTCTTGGTTGACAATATGAGATCCCTCAAAACAATGTTTTTCGAGGATGCCCCCTTAGTTCCTAAGAGGTTTGCAGGGCCCTGCTTAGCGTCCTCCCTATTCAAATATTTAGAAGCAATCTTTTGTCACCTTCCAGAGGAAGTTTCCACCACCATGTCTGTTTTTTATGTGTGGCTACACTCAGCCACAATGTGGACAAATGACATTTGGCGCATTAGAATGACACGTTCAAGTATTCTAGTGGTTGCATGAAAATGACATCCCCAACCACCAGATCTATGGATTTTAAAAGACCAGCTCTTAAGTCCACCTATACAAGGATATCGGCCATCGATCTTGCCTAAGTCTGAAAGAGGGAATCATCCATCGCAATAAACTTTCCAATCACATATCCAATGTATTTTAGGCGCTCCTGAGACCAAAACTTTAATGGCAAACATGGCAGTTTAATCCAAACCGAGACTGCTTCCAAAAAATCCTTACGAGGGTAAAAAAGTGAGTGCCAATATTTCAAAACCAGCATATGCTTGCCAATTCCCTAGATTTGGTGCAGAATTGTTTGAGCCTGGAGATTTAAACCCAAAAACAATCCACCCTCTTGCCAACTAGCCAATTTCAGGGGATGCTGCATTTAATGGACACCAATTCTCCCTAATCCTCCCACCCAACTCTGTTTTGCCTACACAATGTTGAATGACCACATACCTTACTAAGTAAGGTCTTCTCGATTAGTAGTGGGATATCCATGACTGGGATGTCCTTACAAACAATTAACGCCACCTCAGGGTCCCTCGTCTTGACAATTTGTTCTTTTTTCCAGATACTAAAGAAGACAATTTCCCCTTACCAAAAGATAGCTAAAAAATCTCCAACATACGACCAATAAAACCTGAAGGATGTTCCACATCATTCAACGTCAATCCCAAGCCTAAAGTACCATCATGAGGGTACGAGATCGACATTAAATCATTTAGCATTGAATGGAAGGGACTAGTGGCTCGTGTAATGATGCTGCAACATTTCCTCGATTTGACTTCACCACCAATCCCGATAAACGCTTAAGGTGGTCACAAACGAGTTCCGTTCTCTATGCATCCACTCCCAACCCCTTCCTAGATTTGCTAGAGATCGTACCAAGCGATTGAGTAGGAATGAGGGCCTCCTTCAGAGAATGCCTAACACATGATCTGACTTTGTCGTCTGCCATAATCCCTACACTATGGGATGAAGCTTCTACCTCTTCATCACTACAAAAGATGTCAGACTCTGATAGTGAATCATTCGATTAGTCCATTAGTTGAAGATCCATCTCTATTATGACTGAAAACTGGTCATGCTTTAAACCCTAGGTCCTAAAAACCCCAAAAACCAAAACCCTAGCGTTGCTGCCATTAGAGCCTCAGAGCTTTAGGACTTCATTTTGAAGGGTATGAGTTTGGGTGATAACATTGGAACTGTAGTAGACATATATTTAGCTTACAATAGAACAACACTTCAATTCAAAAGGTAGAGAATAACCATACAAGTTAAAACCTATCATACTAGGGCATGTGATGAGAAATCAATTAACAAAAGATCCTCCTAAGAGGCTCTTCCTGCATTATTCGTCTTTGTAGCATACAGTCCTTATATCTGGACATGGTGTCTCTGACTCTCCACTGCCTTTTTAGATAGTAGGTCCACTTGTGAGTTCTTTTCCCTTTTGTATGGATGAATGAAATCTTATAGAAATAATGTTCTAGGTCCATAACATATGTCAGCAGTCCATTCATATCTAAGTTCCTACACATAATCTCCATTGAGCCATCAGATAACCAACATGGAGTCCCCGACCACTTGAAGAGTGTCGAGCCCCACTTTGATTGCCAAAGCCATCCACATGCAAATTTCCCTCAATTTGGACATATTGTTGGATCCTTCTTCCACCTTACATTCAAAAGTCCACTAGTGAGTTTCTGACAAGTGTAGAATATCTCTAGCATTGCATGGCCCAGGTTCCCCCTTGATGCTTCATCTTAAAAGCCCTATGGCTTGGTATTATTCAACTAAAGTAGGGAAACTATCCTTCACCTCTTTGGTTTGATTTGTTGAGAGAAAAAGCTTAGGCATTTTGATTTTTTAAGTAAATTTGCTAAGGGGTTAGAATATATCGTTTTAAGATCCATTTCATCTTGGAGTCATCCAAATAGCCTATACACTATTGCGCTCTCTCTCTCTCTATATATGTGTGTGTGTGTGTGTGTGTGTGTGTGTGTGTGTGTGTGTTTGTGCCCCACAAATGACCACAAAAGTAGGTAATTGGGACTCAATAGTACAATAACTTATAGAAGCTGAAATATAAAACAGACTAAATTAAACTAGTGAATTAGAGATATAACCAAAGGCAAAAGCTTATACAACATGGAAAGGGTCTACTCATCCTTGTCAAAAGAGGATGGCCCAATTGTTGCAATATTAACAATAGTGGGGGTAGATGAAGACGTCCCAATTGAACCACCAACCACATAGAAGGAGCCAATACACTACTTGATAATGTTCTTATGGGAGATTCTAGATCTGAGAGGACTTGGTTGTGCAAGCCTGGGTGGGGGCTAGGACCAATCCACCAAGACTCTCCTAATACTCATTGGTTATGGAGGCTAGTTTCTTAGAGGAGGGGGATGCATCTGAACCGTGTTTAGAACGAGATCTTTTCAAATTCCTCGTGGGAGAGGGTTTCACAATCAGACGTCAAGAGGAGGTGCAATGTTGCATCGATTTAGTGTATGGTGCTTTGTGGGCCTATGCTTCCTGCCATCGATCAACTAGATAGAAGGAAATAAGGAAGCAATCGACTTGATAGGGTATGTTTTACAAGTTCGTTGTAAGATTTGTCCCTTTTGTCTTTACAACTTCATAAAAAGAGTTCAACATATTCGATGTGGATAGTGGAAGAAGGTAGTAAGGGAACCTGTTATCATCAGATCTGCTCCAACAAAATTTCAGTTTCTGGCAGCATCCAAATGTCAAAGTGACCACTCAGGTTTCAATTTGAATACCGAGATCAGATAGAAAAGCACTTATGATGGCACTCATGTCAGTTCATCTTGGATGCCATCAGTGATTACTTGAATGTTAAGGTACGCCGATCAGATGTGCTCTCTGCTTGGAGGGGAATTCGTCCATTGGCAACTGATCCCTCAGCTAGTGACACGACAAGCACATTTAGAGATCATGTGGTGTCCACAGATTTGAGTGGGCTTGTTACTATCACCAGTGGAAAGTGGACTATATATATAGAAGCATGGCAGAGGATGCAGTTAATGCAGCCATTAAGGATGGGAAGTTGAGCCCATCAAATGACTGTGTAACAGCTCATCTCAAAATTGTTGGAGGAGATCAATGGGACCCTGTATCCTTTACAAAACTTGCACAGCAGTATGTTCGTATTTAAAAATAAAAATAAAAAACCAATTCAGGGAAGATTGTTCCTGGGACAATGGACACTGCTGTTGCCAAACATTTGGCACATGCATATGGTTATATGGCAGAAAGAATTGCATTAATAGTACAGTCATGAAAACATTACATTGTCTTATTCTTGCCCTGTCACAAGAAAGTTGTGCTTCTGATATTCTTAGTCAATTTGCAATAGATGCTTGGGATAGTCTGCGTGATCATAAAGATGGAAATCAGTGGAGAGTCTGAACATGTTGTTGCAAATTCAGAGGCCAATTATCAAGGTGCAGAAATTCTTGTTGGCACTTGGGTTCCGGCCCTGAACATATTTGAAACCAGCCTGAAACGAGCCATTGGTAGTCTTCAACAGCGCTGCAACAATATAAGTAACATCTCCCGAATTAATTGAGACGCTTTTGAATCAACAGAGGCAGGTTTCTGAAGCAATACTTGCTCGTGCTAAAGAAATGTGTGCCGAAAAAAATGTTATTGGGTCTGATTAGAGGACGGTTGTGGACAGAGATTGGTAGCTATGGTGCTGGACCAGCTCATCCAGCCCTCGAGTAATGGCTTCAGTTTTATCTATTTTTCCCTTCAAATTCAGTTGGAAGTTCTTATAGATGCTGGTTCCTAGAAACGTTTAAAGTTATTTCCGAAATTCTTAGCATTGGAAATGTGCTGCAGATCTGGAATTATTTTACATTTTAGGTTAAAACCATTGTCTCTCCTTTGAAGAATCCAGCATGGTTGTAAGCTGTTTGTTCCTGCAATTAATTGATGTATGCGGGACACAACCCCTGATGAGATGGCTAACAAAGTCCGTTTGGCTCAGTATATTTTCCAAGTGACAGGAGTGAAAGTCAACCCTAACAGTCTTTTTGATATACAAATCAATCCATGAGTATAAACGACAACTTTTAAATATTTTGGGTACCATATATCGATACAAGAAGGAGATGAGTTCAGAGGAACACAAGAATGTGGTGCCACGAACTGTCATGCTTGGTGGGAAAGCAATTGCAACATATACCCAAGCTAAGAGGATTGTGAAACTTGTAAATGATGTAGGAGCTGTGGTGAATAGAGGAACCAGTTAAATGCATCATAGGAAGCATCTAGTGGGAAGAGGAGTTCTGTCAACGACTTTGGTCCGAGCTGTGAGTAGAAGGCAGATCTACTCACCAGTCTCTTCAATCCCATCTTCTGTCAGAGAATTGCATGCACCTGCAGGTAGTAATAAAATTGTTGAAATCTTTTATAAAAGCCAATGAATATGCCTCACTGAATCCAAACTTCCTTGAGTGTGTTGAGAATGCTTTGGGGATACGAGAATGGCTCGAATCTAAAGGTCACCAGTACATTGTGACTGATGACAAGGAAGGTCCCGACTGTGAACTTGAAAAGCACATAC